>JZKD02S1493060.1:162037-172373 GCA_000966675.3 Picea glauca
GCCTTTCAATAAAATAGAATAAGGCGGATGTAAGAAGACCTAATAGAAGCTTCTGCTTCTAGAAGGATCTTCCTCTATATGCTTCTCTTGATAGACATATTTAGTATAAATAAGGTTCGAGGGTATGAAAACCCTAGCTTGGAGATTATTGTAACAGGGCGCTGCTCGACTGGAGGTTTCCCCCTCGAAGAGGCCCATGAACATTTCTTTTTGAATCAAATTGTTATTTCTGTTGTTGTTCTTATATCATTTTTGTGTTATTGTGGAGATTATGCTGGTTATATTACTATTATTCTTCCATTTCTAGCATTTTATTTTTGTTCTGCATACTTTTTATATCTGGTATATTACATGATGCTTATAGAAGGAGAAACTTCCATGGTGAGGTGGCATCCGAATGGTTTGGATCTTACTCTCTTTAATGATTTGGTGGGATCATCCTAACCTCCTCACCTTATCCTCTTCAGCTTATAAAAGGAGAAGAGATCTCATTGAGAAAGTTGGCTTGGATGAGATTAAATTTTTATCTTTTGATTTTGGATCTTGGATTGGATGATTATTATCTTGGTTAGATGATCTATTTTGTCAAGATAGATTGTGAATATTATCATATCTATGCTCTCAAAATTCTTGGATTGGAAGTGTGTGGGGAACGAAGGACAGTTAGAAGGGACCTTACAACATCAAGGCCATGGTTGTAATCTCTCTTTCACATTTAATATGATACAATAATATAATTCTTTCCTATAAATATTGTTGTGTTTTATTGTATGATTCCTTGATCACATACATAGGTTTATATTGAGTTTATGCTATTACTATGACTTTGGTTGGTTGCGCTCTTTTGCAGGTTCATCATTGTATGAGTGTTGGAACAGAGCTAGGATGGCAATGGCGAGAGGAAGTGGTGTTTAAATGGTATGTCACCTATCCCTATTTAGTTAGTAAATTCAATATCTAAAAATTATGGAAAGTATCATGTTCTGTTGTGTTTTGTTCTATATCTAGGTGGATCTAGGGAGATCAATTAGTGTCCGCACCTATCGATTTATCCAATAAAACCCAAGAGGAAGAGAGAAGGAGGAGGACAAGCACACATTTCTGAAGCTCAAAAGAATGTAGAAGCAGAAGCAGTAGAAGGAGGACAAAATCTTGCGATGAGGAAAGTTCTTCTAAAACTAGAGAAAGAAATAGAAGATTCAGTTCAACAAACGACGTTGTTCAAGACTGCTTGTAAGAAAAAGGATAAAGTTTGTAAGATGATTATAGATAGTGGGAGCACTGATAATTTAGTATCAACAGAGATGGTGGAGAAGCTGGATCTGAGGACAACTGCACACCCAAGTCCATACAAAGTATCGTGGTTGTAGAAAGGACATCAGGTAATGGTAAGTCAACAATGTAAAGTTTATTTTAAAATAGAAGGCTATAAAGATGAAATTCTGTGTGATGTATATCCTATGGATGTTTGTCATATTTTGTTGGGGAGACCATGGTAGTTTGATAGCAATTTTATTCATGATAGGAGAAAAAATACTTATGCTCTCGAAAAGGATGGTAGAACCCATATGTTACTGCCAATAGAAGAGAAGAGAGAAAAGGAAGAAGCCAACACAAGAATACTTTTCATGAGTGGGAAGGAACTCTTGAGGAAGGTCAAGAAAGATTAGGAAATGCAATTTGTTGTAGTAAGGAAACCAAGAGTTATCATTACCAATACTTCTTTGGATGATTTACCTGAAGAGATCCAAGAATTATTGGAGAATTTTGCTGACATAGTAGTGGATGAGTTTCCTCACTCATTACCACCTATTAGGAGTATTAGCCATCATATTGACTTGATTCCAGGAGCCATTTTACCAAATAGAGAATCGTATAGGTTGACACCTTTGAGAGAATGAAGAGGTTAAAAAACAAGTTCAGGAGTTGTTGGATAAAGTTTTAGTCAGAGAAAGCCTAAGCCCATGTGCAGTGCCAACTGTATGAAGTTCAAAGAAGGATGGGGGATGGAGAATGTGTACATATTCTAGAGCTATCAACAAGATAACCATGAGGTATATATTTCCTTTACCTAGGATGGGTGATTTGATGGATATCTTGAGTGGAGCAAGCTATTTTTCAAAAAATAGATTTGAAGAGTGGATATCATCAAATACGAATGAGAGAGGGAGTTGAATGGAAAACAACATTCAGGACAAATGAAGGTTTGTATGAATGGCTAGTCATGGCATTTGGATTGAAAAATTCTCCAAGTAAAGTTATGAGGTTGATGAATGAAGTATTGAAGGACTTCATAGGTAAATTTGTCATTGAATATTTGGATGATATATTGATTTTCTACAAATCAAAGGAAGAACATTTGGAACACTTGACATTAGTGATGAGGAGATTGTTGCGAGAAAAGTTGTTAATAAACTTGAAAATAAATTATTTTATGAAGACATAGCTCATATATTTGGTTTTTGTGATCTCTTCAAATGAATTGAAGATGGATCCAGAAAAGGTGAGAGAAATCAAAGAATGGTCGTCACCCAGGAGTATATTTGAGGTGAGAAGTTTCCATGGTTTAACAAGTTTTTATAGAAAGTGTATCATAAATTTTAGTGGTATATGTGCACCCATGATGGACACTGTGAAGAAGAAACATAAGTCTTTCAATTGGACAGAGGAGGCTGAGAAAATCTTTAGAGTGTTGAAAAAGAAGATAACAGAGCAACCAGTTATGGTTTTACCAGATTTTGGAAAGACATTTCAGGTGAGGTGTGATGCAAGTGGGATAGCCATTGGAGCAGTTTTGAGTCAAGATAATAGGCCAATTTCTTATTTCATTGAGAAGTTGAATGATGCTAAGGAGAAATATTATATATGTGGTAAGGATTTTTATGCAGTGATTCAAGATTTGAAAAAATGGAGACATTATTTAATTCCAAAGGACTTTGTTTTGTATAGTGATAATCAAGCATTGCAATTTATTACTAGGAAAGAGAAGTTGAATCAGTGACATGCTAAGTGGGTAGAATTCATGCAGAATTTTACTTTTGTCATTAAACATATTTCTGGAAGTGCTAATAAATTTGTAGATTCTTTGAGCAGGAGAAGTTTGGTTGTACAGGAATTCCAAGTGAATACCTTAGGGTTTGAACACCTTAAGGAAATGTATCAGGAAGATTCAAATTTTAAGGAGTCTTATGAAGCATATGGAAATCCTTTGTTGAGGTATAATAACTCATGGTCGGAATATTTGATCTAGGATAGATTGTTGTTTAAGGGAAGCCAATTTTCCATACCAAGATGTTCAATGAGACATAATATTTTGAAGGGAAAACATAGTGGAGGTTTAGTCGAACATTTTGGTCAGGACAAAACGTTTGCACAACTGAGTAGTTTGTATCATTGGCCAGGTATGAGAGAAGATGTGACGCAATTTGTAGAACAATGTAAGATTTTTCAAAATGCAAAGGGGAAGAGACAAAACACTAGTTTGTATCAACCCTTTCCTATTCCAGAAAGGCCTTGGGACACAATTAGTATGGATTTTGTATTGGGATTACCTAGAACCCAGAAGTGAAGTGGTTCCATATTTTTTGTGGTCGATAGATTTTACAAGATGGCACATTTCATACCATGCCATAAAAAAAATGATGCTACACACATAGCCAATTTGTTTTTAAGAGAAATTGTGAGGTTACATGGATTTCCCAGAAGCATAGTTTCAGACAGGGATATTATGTTTGTGGGACACTTTTGGAGGACTCTATGGAAGAGGCTGGGAACTAAATTATCTTTTAGTTGAGAATATCACCCTCAGACAGACAGAGAGACTAAAGTGGTGAACAAGAGTCTGGGAAATTTGTTAAGGAGTTTAGTCACTGAACAAGGTCATCAGTGGGATCAGATTCTAGCACAAGAAAAATTTTCATTTAACAATTAAGTTAATATAAGCACTAGAAAAATTCCATTCGAGATAGTATACGGAAGACAATCGAGAGGGGTTTCATAATTAAGAGAATTGAAACAAGATGAATTTAGGAGCGTTGGAGCAGAAGATTTTGCTACAAAAATGAAAATACTTCATGATCAAGTTAGAAGGTAGATACAGGATAGTAATCAAAAGTATAATGACAGGGTTGATCAAAAAAGAAGGGAAGTTCAATTTGAAGTGGGAGATGAAGTCTTAGCTCATTTGAGAAAGGAGAGGTTTCCAAGAGGAACATATAATATGTTGAAGATGAAAAAGATAGGAACATGCAAGATCCTTAGAAAATTTATAGCAAATGCTTATGAGATTGAGTTGCTAGATAATGTTGGGATATCACCAATATTCATTGTCGCAGATTTGTGTCCATGTAATAGAGATGACGCAGGAGAATTGGATGATCAAGAAGAGATTCACTGGGAAAAAAAGATGCCTACAGTACAAAAAAACTCAAATGGAGAAAATTTTAGAACAGAGAGTTGGAAGGAAAACTAGAAGAAAGATGTATCTAGAATATTTAGTGAAATGGAAGGATCACCCTGTGGAAGATTCAAGTTGGGTAATTGAACCTGATATTTTGAACCATGGAAAAAAAGTGCGAGAGATCATGGACAGGAGTCCATGAATATTTTGGCCAGAGGAGTATGATGCAGGAGCATCACTGTCAAATAAAAGAAAGCGAGGATGTGGAATAAAAATGACACTTCATCATATTAAAAAAATCAGAACCGACAATTAACTAGCTTGGAAGAGGTGCGAAGACTTTTTGGAATTCTCGTTAATTAATTTTGGTTGTGTAAAACTGGACCACCGCTTGAAATGACAGAATCAATGTAAATCCTTACACGACTGAGATTTATTAAAGGTGTAGGATAAATGCCCAAATTAGTCATTAGATTGTATCAAGTCGGTAGAGTAGGTAACCGCCTGAAAGAAAAAAAAAAAGTAATAGTATTTGGGTGGGAGGAAGGAGAGCGAAAAATTTATGGGTCTTTAGACAAATTTTCAGTCTGTAATTGTGGGAGATAGTGAATGTACTTATGTTTTCTCTTTGAAATTGAATAAAATAGAGAAAATTGATCCATATACACAGTGTGATATTTGTTATGGTTTGACTATGTTGTTATGCATTGTGAATGAATGATGTTCATAGTGTAGGAACGAATAATTGAATGTGTTCAATTATTTATATTCTATAAGGTTGTGCAAGGCATTAATTCAGAGCGCAAGAAGTGCGTGTGAAGAAGTTTGTTTCGAATTAAAATCTCAAAAGAGATAGTGGGGAGATTTCATATGCAGAGTGTGCATATCGGGCAAAAGGAGTGCGCACAAGAAAAAACTTGTGTTAAAGTTTGAGTGCTCGAGAAGTTGAGCGTAGAGTATGCCAGGAGAGAGTTAGGAAGTCTTTTGACAAAGACATAGAACACAAGCGTGAGAAGGGCCGAGGTCAATTCTATCGATAAAGATCAGGAGGAATAATGGCTTTAATCCTCAAGAATAAATAGTTAGAGAAATTTCTAAGTTTTGAAGACTTGAAGTGTTTAGAGAAGGAATGCAGATATTGAAAGCTCGAAGGAGGATTAAGGGTCGCGATTCCCTTGGGAAGAGCCAAAACTTTCTAAAAAGTCATATTTCAGAGAAGCAATGCACTACATAGTGCGAGGACTTATCGAAATTTGGAAAGACCAAATAAATTGGGAGAAGTAGGGTGGAACTCGCGAAACCCCGAATCACGAAATCCCAAAATTATCGGGACCGTCTATTGAAGGGACACTTGGCAATAGATTATCCTTTCGCTGACTTGCAGAGTAGAGAGTTCAAAAGGTGGAGTCATGGAGAATTTGAGAAATCCAAATCCATGAAATAAATCATACTCGTTCATCGAGGGTGGACACGTGGCGATGGATCACTGTTTTGTTAATTCAGGAATCAGGAAGTTGGAGGTAGAAGGTTGCGAGAACTCACAAAAATGCAAAATCGTGATTCGATCACAACCGTTGGTTAGAGAGATGTTGGTGACCATTGATTTGGTGCTCTGAAATTTTACAATTTCGGATATTGGAGGATCGGGAGAACGAAGGTGAACCACCTCATAAGTTTACGAGTCGCAAAATCCTGATGCGCTCATAAAGTTAGCCCCAGGTTATAGTTGGAGGTCACATTGGTGGAAGTAAAGGGAGGAGACAATATGAGTTGAGCATCTGTCATAATTTCAGGACTTGGGAGTTCAAAGGACGAGGAGTCGATTGACTCATATCGTCGATAACTGAAGTCGCGACGTGCCTTTTCAGTTAAGTCCATGGTCACAGGTGTGGTCACTTGGAGGAGACTAGTATTTTGGTGCTTGAGCACACGAGTGGAAGTCTACAAAGACATGTGGATTGTTGCTGAAAGGTTCTAGTAGGGAATGAGAGGTTGTTTCAAGTCGGCCTTGAGAAGATCCTAAGACTGGTAGGTCACACAACCCTTGGAGACGAGGGGGTCTACACCATATGCTAGGTTGAATTCATCTATGAAGAAGCCTTCTACACACTAATAAATATGGGATTTATGCTTTAGTTTAAAGTTTATGTAATCAACTTGTGTAAATATGCTAATTTGGACACAATTTGTTGAATACGTAGATGAGTTTATTGTTCTTGAAGCATTTTGTAACATCCCCGACCCTCCAAAGGTCGGGAAATGCTACCAACACTTATGAATTTATCCCTTTAAAGCTTTTATACCAAATTCTAACATTCTATGGGATGTTAACCCTATTTAGGAGTAATGCTACTATGGAATAACACTTATATAGCATGCATTTAAATAAATTCAATACATTAACACAAAGTAAGAACATAATTACTGCTAGCATACATAATCCATGGCATTAACAATAATTCATATGCACAATAGTAAACATCATCGCAACGGAATATATGATAATTTTGCAAGCATTATAGAAATGCATTTAAAAGATGGATTTAAACATATGCATATACTTATCTTTGAAACTAGATGTAATTCACCAATTGTGTGAAGACCTTCCACGAACCTCCCATCCTTATATCGCATTGCTCATCACTCTCAACAGTAGGTAACCCCCGAGCTGGGACTAAGCTCCACTGGGCAGGGAATCCTAGGCTAGGCAAGGTCAACGAGAAGACACCTAGTTACATAGGAAGGATTTTCTCCTAGGAGTCACTTATACCCATTGCCCATAGACTCTCATTCCTCACATGCCTGTCCCACCCTAGGAGTACACACCTTCACTATCACCAAGACAGTCCTTTGATTGTTAACCTCCCTTGCCTTGGGCTTCAGCAACAAACCAGATCGAAATTCTTAGAGTTCTGTAGCAGCTACAAGACCCCTTCCAAGAGTTCTTACTTCCTTAGCACAATCTCTCACCTAGAGAGAGTTTCTCACAGGTTTGGCAACATGTTATTGTGACCAATTCCAGCATAGTGAGGACACAAAAACAATGGTCAACAATGCACAGTCAATGGAAACAACCTCACACGGTCATCAACTATGCTACCACAACATCCCACTAGGATAGCACAACACGACCCAGACAAATTTGGGTTTCTCAATCATGCAACATGGAACAAACTCATGGTTATGGTTTCGGTATTGCGTATAGGTGCAAAGAGATCTCATGCATAGGCTTGAACTCTCCAGGTAAGGGATCTGAAAATAATACAAGACATAAGTTGATCATGGACAGTCACAAGTTCAGACGGAGGATGGTGAATTGGAAGGTCGAACTCTCAGACTCAGGTGATGGTTGGTGAAATGTAGAACCCCAACATGACTTATTCCTATGGTTTTAACTGCATGCACCTGGGTTGACACATGTCTCTCATGAATTTGAATGCACTCCATCAACATGTGTTCCCCTCTAGGAACTTAGGAAAAAAAATATACATTTACACGGTACTTTGGAATAATAATAAATCATTATTCCCAAGGGCTTAAGCCCCGAAGATTAACCCCTCTTTCTTACCTTTCATCCCCCTTCTCCCTTACCTAGGCTTTGTGGAATCTTAGTCCCCCATCACTCATTCATCGTGGTCATTCCACATGCAGAGATGTTTATCTTTTATTAATAATGTGCATATTTACATGTGCAAAATCATGCTCACGGCCTTTAACACTTAGGCTCTTCGACCTAATAAACACATAAGCCTATCAGCTTATCAATACTTGGCTCACCATCCTACAAAACATAATTTACAAAACATGATTACAGCAAGGCTCATCCTTTGGGATATTACAATCCCCTCCCCTTATTTTTTTTCACTATCCTTAGTGCAACTTTCACACAACATCTGCAGGATTTTCAAAATATTAAAAAAGATGCAGGTATTATGCTTGCATAGAATCCTCATGCTCCCATGTTGCGTCCTTAGGACTCTACCAGGTCCATTGGACCTTTACAAGCCCTATAAATTGATTCCGGAGCTATTTTCTTTTCTTGTTCAATATTCGCACAGGATGCACTTGCAGGACACCTTCTTGCTCCACCTGAATCACATTCCAATTGATAACATGATTGGAATCAGGTATATATTTCTTAAGCAATGAAACATGAAACACATTATATATAGTCATGGATGCAGGTAATGCAAGGATATATGCAACCGGCCCAATCCTTCCTAGGATTTCAAATGGCCCACAAAATCTGGCTGCCAACTTAGCACAATTTCCCAGCCTTAGGGAACTTCTATTAGCTTTCACTTTCAGAAAAACATGGTCACCCACTTTAAACTCCCTGTGGGTTCTATTTTTATCAGCATAACTTTTCTTCCTGTCCTGGGCATCTTTCAAATTCTGCTTAAGTTTTAGCATTTTCTCTTCCATTTCCTTGAGAAACTCTAGCCCAACTATTGATCTATCAGCTAGATTATCCCAGCTTACTGGAGTATTGCACTTTCTACCATAAAGTGCTTCAAATGGGCTCATCTTCAATGATGCTTGATACCCATTGTTGTAGGCGAATTATACCAAGTGCAGGTAGTCTTCCCATTTCGATGGTTTGTCCATCAAATACATTCTCAGTATGTCTTCTATTACTTTGTTCACCCTCTCTGTCTATCCATTAGACTCAGGATGATAAGTTGTACTGAAATTCAGATTCCTTATGAATCCCTTGAATAACCCTTTCCAAAAATTTGAGGTAAATTTCGGGTCTCTGTTAAGAACCAAATATCAATATAGCATAGAAAAACCTCAGAAAAAGTACTCAATGCCTTGAAAAAGAGATAATTTCAGTTAATAAGCCTCTTCGAGGGGGAAATCTCATTTTACCCAACTTAAATATTCAAGTACAAGATGATTCAAAATGAAAATATCTCCTTGGTATATATAGGAGACTAGGAGGTGTAATTACAACTAATGGCCTAATGCCGACATAAATAAAATAACATTACTAATATAATATGCCCCAATTAAGGGGTAATGAGCCATTATTAGGGCTTAACATGCCCCTCCCATTGAGATAAGTGTTGTCCACAATGCTTGAGTAAATCTGGATGCTTCTGTATAAAAGACTCATCTTCCCAAGTGGAATCTTCAACTAGTAGTTTCCTCCATTTAATGAGTTACACTGAAATGGATCTATTCCTCAGCTGGTGAATTATTGTGTCAGTGATGGATTCATGCTCCAATATGATTTTTCCTTCCTTTTCAAGTTCTAGAAATATAATTTGAACTGGGATCTTGTCTCCTATAACCTTATTTAAGAATGAAACATGGAAAATTGGGTGTACTCGTGAAGATGCAGGAAACTCCAATTTGTATGTCATAGTACCAATCTTTTGTAACACCTTATAAGGGCCATAATACTTTGGTGATAATTTATTATCCTTCTTGGCATGCTTGAGGGACATCTGTTTGTATGGTTGTAGTCTTAAAAACACCCAATCCTCTACTTCAAAACTTCTTTCACTACGATGTTGATCTACTTGTTTTTTCATGCAATTTTGTGACATGGCCAAGTTGTCCTTTAAGATTTGGAGAAATTGTTGTTGATTATCGATGTGATCTTCCACTGCTTGAACCTTAGTTTTTTCTTTTAGAGAAGAATTGATCGAAGGATGGTGGTATCCATAAAGTTCCATAAATGATGTCATTTTTGTTGCAGCATAAAAGGAAGTGTTATACCACCATTCTGCCAAGGGTAACCATTTGAACCATTGTGTTTGTTTATCAAAGACAAAGCAACGAAGGTATCCTTCTAGACATTTGTTCACTATCTCGGTGTTAGATAATCCAAAATACAATTATCATAGTTTATAAAGTTAGAATAAATTGATTATTAATTTAGAATATTAAATTAATAATCTAGAATATTTGATAAATAAATGTAGACTT
>JZKD02S1493061.1:0-10709 GCA_000966675.3 Picea glauca
ATATAGTTTTAGTCACCCTTGTTACAGTCTGGTCATACCCTTAATGGCTCTTGTTGTCTGAATAGAGCTGAATGACTCTCAAGAATTGTTGTTTCATGATGATGCAGGCGAGGATTTGAAAATCCAGGGTTGGAATATTTTCATTAAGAAGTTCATTGGCTATAACCTTCTCGTGGCCAAATAATTTTCCCAAACATTTGATGGATATAGAGAAAATTTTGGTGATGTTCAGTTGGAGGTGACTGACGATTTTTTGAGTGAATCAACAGGGCTTCCTCTCACTGGTAAAAAGTGGTTCAAGAATTAGAAAATTGACGAAGTTCCCTGGAGTCTTTTGATGACCTCCAGAAATATTGACTGTTGTGATAAAGGTATTCTTGTTTCCCTGCTTAAGGTTAGGTGGCATAGTCTATTATCATTTCTAAAACAATTTATTACCTATGAGGGATGTTATGGCTTGGTTTTTATTTACCATGTGTGATTTCTTATGCACTTTACAAGCTTCCATTTGAATGTGTCATTTTATTTGCTAAGGAGTCTGTACAAAATGTCAAAAATATACAAGAAGCAAATCCTTGACTCTAGCCTCTTTCACCATGGTTTAATTAAAATGTNGTGACCTCAAGGCAAATGAATAGAGACAAGCCAAGCATCTCAAAAAGGCAGGCAACATTGTGATTAAGAATGCAGATAGTGTGAAGGCCATAATAAATTCTGATATATCTTGATCCATTTTTAGTTATTAGTTAAATGGTAAGACGATTCTTATTACAGTCATGTTATTTTTTCAAAATCAAATCGGTTCAACTGAGATTTCTTTTACCAATATAAGACTAGCTACAAAATCGAGAGATTATGTAGCCAAGTCATTTTCATATAAAATTTAGTAATTATTTGTTAATTTTTTTTTTAACTTGTTCTCATTTCATTTTTTCAGGACATGATATATCTGATGCTGATCTTATGGGATGGAACATGCTTGATCTAGTTTATTAGTTATCTCCTATTGCTTATTTTGTAAATAGGGAAAAATTTCATAAATATTTGAAGATACAATTTGATCATCGGTGGCTGTAGAACGCCATATTTGTAATGTTTTGATCTTATGGGATCTAATATTATACTTAGATATACAAAGATCAAATTTCCCAAAGACCCTTTAAAAAACATGCATTTTGTAATTGAGAGGCATCGTGGCCTAGATCAGAAGATGGACAAATGATTCCAAGACTAAATGAAACAACGCATAAGCATTTTGTCTTTAGCCTTTTGTGAATGGTGTTTTCATTGATGTTTTGTTAACCCTGGTATATTAATAGGTCTTGTAGATTTAGACTCAATGATATATTATGTTTGCGATACTCATGTTATAAATATCATCCATAATTTGATGCTCTAGATATTGACACTGTGATCATCTCTTTAATTTGAATGACATGATTTCTCTTTGATTTTTTTAGTTGAATAATGAAATGCAATGTGTTACGCTCAGATTTATTTTATTGTAATCACGTGTGATCATAAGATCATGGGGTTTAATTCTATTACCTATTTTGTTATTAAATTTCAGTTACTAGGACAGGTTATGAATTTATTTTAAACATTTTCACTATAAGTATATTGTAGGTTTATCTCGTAGGCACGGTAGCTAGATGCTTTTTATTCACACAGAATCCCGGATACAATTCATAAACTAATATCAGGTTAGCTCCTTTATGTTTCTAATTTCTTTCAATTATGCATAGTGAAGCCAGAAAGTTTAGATCATCTTTTGACTATTTGTACATCTGTGTTTCATAGTCTAGTTAATTCAGGATTTGTTATATTTATATAGAGAAAACAAAAAATATTTGAATGTTCTTTTTTTATCTTCTCCTCGAAAGAAATTATTTTCTACAATGATTTTGTGAGTTTCCAGTGAAACTTACAACCTGTAAATGTTGTTCATAAATGGGATTTTTATGTTTTCTTGTTCCGCTTAAACACATTTAAAACATTTATATCAGAGTATGTATATACATATATATTATAGTTTTTTAGCATCAGTTAGTTGTTTATTTCTTTTGTTTTCCTTTTAGGACTTTAGATTGGACAACTAAGCCATTAAACCCATCATATTGAGTTACATTAAACGGCTTGGGTTACTTAGACAACTCTAGACCATACTTGTTCTTCCAGTTGATGGACGGTCAATTTCACTCGTCAACAAATGATGCTAGAAGGAGGGCCTTAATACAATTGATGGCACATGGAAGTAATAAGACTCCTCCCCCACACACTGACTCCCCTATAGTAACATGGAGTCACTCTAAAGATGACGTTACTTCTGAAACAACAACTACCTCGAATGAAAATCCCCAGATTCCCATTGATCCGGTAACACCAAATACTCAAGGGGCCAACATGCAAGAAATTGTTTTCCAGTCACTCATAAGGACACATAGTGCCTTTCCCTGTATCAAATAACCTAGCAGGCCACTTAATCAACCCTTAGATATCTCTAATATCAGAGAACAACTTGAAGGCACTGGTCTACTTTTAAACCCTTTAGGAGACAATATTATCAATCCTATCGAGATACCTATTCTCAGAGCCAAGGGATCTAGTATTCCACCTTCCCCACCTCATTCATCTCCATTCTCTTCAAGAGGAGAATCCTCTGACGAAGGAATTTCCTCATCTAAACCATCTCAACCTTTGACACCACCAACACCCATGGAAAACCAAAACAATCCCTCCAGACCATGTCTTGATNATAGAGAAAACCCTCTTCCGAAATGAGTAATAATGTGCCTCCAGAATAGTCAAAACAAGATGAAATAAAGAAGAGTTTAGAAGCCCCAGTTTTAGAGTATGACTTGATTGAAGATCTAAAAAAAATAAGAGCTAATATTTTTGTTTTCGATCTTTTGAAATTTCCTCTTATTTTGCAGAAAATGCTTCAGAATATTGCAGTAAATAATAAGAACAACGATCTTAGAATCAAGAAAAATGCAGAAATTAGTTCTAAAACAACAAAAATGATTCCTACTAAAATGACATACAAACCTCCAGATAAAAGAGATCTGACTAAAAAATTATATCAAATATAGATAAAATTGTTTCAGGGACAATGACAAAAAATCAACAGAATTCTATTGTTAATACTCGCAAAAATGTCCCACCTTTCTTATTAACTTTAAATTTTTTTAATATAAATGTACATAATTTCATGGTGGATTCCAGCGCATCATCAAATGTTATGCCTTTATCTATTTGCCAAAAATTTAATGCAAAAGTTCAACCTTCTAGTCCCAAAATCATTCAGCTTGATCGGATGAATGTTAAGGTAATCAGTGAACATAAGAATGTTCTGGTTAGGCTGTATTCTAATCCTAAAGTTCACCAAATTATTGACATCATTTTTGTTGACATCCTTGAAGTCTATGGTTTTTTTTTTAGCAGGGATTCGTCTGAGCAACTGCATGGTTACCTTGCCACAGATTGGTCTGATTTGTGGCTGCCAGAAAATGGACAGCCAAATAGAATTAGGATTAATAATGAATGCTATCTCAAGCACACCATGACGAATTTGAATGACACAAATGAACCGTTTACTACATCTACTAATTCATTTGAAATGCAGGGAATGAACACTTTCTTTGGTAACTTCATGACTAAAATTTCCCCCATCACAAATCCTGAGCAATAATCAAAACTTATGACCTGTACAGAGTTATCAACTTTGCCAAGTGTATCAAAAACTGTCGATGAAGCTCAAATTTGGTCATTGTACTTCGATGAATCTAAATACAAAGAAGGATCTGATGCAGGATGTGTACTCATTGACTCTGCAGGTAACAAAACTTTCATTACCTATCCATTGGCATTCAAGTACACTAATAACACTACCAAATACGAAGCACTTTTGGAAGGACTCAAGAAAGCGGTAGATATGGACGCAAAAAATTTAATGGTATTCGGTGATTCAGAAATCATGGTCAGGCAGGTAAGGAATTCCATACATTACCTATCACCACATCTAAAAAGATACCAGACTGAGGTATGGAGTCTAATGCAAAACTTTTCAGCATTCAATATAAAAAAATTTCCTAGATTAAGTATTTTGGAGAATGATTTTTTGGCTAACGTCGCTTATAAACTTCTACCTGTAGAAGGTCTTTATCCGAATGCATTTTTGATTGAATTGTTGTTCAGGCCGTCTATCCTATATAACATTACCAATTGGAGAGCGTTCGACGATGATCAACAAATCATCAACTTATTGCATATGGAGGACACTTTCCAAGGTGCAATTATNACTATCTCTGTTAGATGGTTTTTTGGGATACAATCAAGTCTTAATGTCTCCCTCGGATCAACTCAAAACTACTTTTCATACACCATGGGGTACTTATGCCTACAGGAAGATGCCTTTTGGCTTATAAATGTTAGGGCCACTTTCTAGAGAGCAATGGACATTTCTTTTCATGGTCTCCTAAATCAATCATTAGTGGTCTATCTTGATGATGTAACTGTTTTCTCTAAAAACAAGAAAGATCATTTGACTCACCTCAGGGTTGTCCTAGAATGATGCTGCAAGTATGGAATATCTCTCAACCCTAAGAAATTAGTGTTTGCAGTAAGGAAAGGAAAATTACTTAGGTTCATAGTGTCCAAATATGGAATGATTATCGATCTAGAAAGAACCCAAGATATTGCTAAACTTTCCCCTCCCTCTTCCAAAAAATCCATGCAGTCATTTCTAGGCAAGATTAATTTTGTCAGAAGGTTTGTCCCAAGTTTTTCAGAAATGATAAGACCATTACAAAATTTGATTAAAAAGGATGTTCAGTATCGTTGGTGACCACAGGAAATCCAACATTTTGATTCCATCAGAAAATCCATAATAGAAGCTCCTTCCTTAATGAGTCCTGATTTCTCGGAAGATTTCACTCTGTACACTTTCGCCTCTAACTGATCTTATCCTGTTGTGTTAACCCAAAAGAACGTTGAAAGAAATGAAATCCCCATTTCCTTCATGAGCTCAGTTTTCAAAGGGGCGGATCTAAATTACCCGACTGTAGATCAATAGGCTTATGTTGTTTTTAAAGAAGTGAAACACTTCCGATCATACTTTCTGAAATCCAGAACTAAAGTCATTGTTCCTTATCCTGTTGTTAAAAAATTGTTAGTACAAAATGAACTGAGTGAAAAATGGGCAAACTGGATGACATCATTACAAGAGTATGAGCTCGAAATAACTCCTACACAATTTGTTAGAGGTTAAGGTCTATGTAAGCTAGTTGTTGACTCAGTTAAAGAACAAGAAAGTCAAATCAATTCCTTAATTGTAAACTAGCATGACAAAAAACAAATCATTTGTCCACAAGTTGTTGCTAATTATTGGTTTGGTGATATTAAATTTTATTTAACACATGGTTATTCTCCTCGCTATCTTGATCCAAAAAATAGAAGAGCACTAAGACTAAAATATGCATCTTTCTAGTTGATAGATGATGTATTATTCCTAAGGAATTTTGATAGTGTTCTCATGCATTGTTTGGAAAAAGATGAAGCAGAGAAAGTAATATCTGAAATTCATGCAGGTGAGGCTGGCAGACACTTCGGTAGAGACACCACTACTCAAAAAGTGTTATGAGCTAGGTACCATTGGCCCACATTATTTCAAGATGCCCATGCATTGTGTTGTAAATGCATGATATGCCAAAAGGTTGTTGGACGGGTGAAAAAGGAAGCATTCCCTTTACATCATGTTACTATAGATTCACCTTTCCAGTAGTGGGGTCTCAACATTATATGGCCCATTAACCCTACTTCTTCACAGAATCGTAAATACATGATTACAACAACGGATTATTTTACCAAATGGTCTGAAGTTGCACCTTTGAAAGTGGTAAAGACAAACCAGGTAGTATCTTTCCTTGATTAAAATATCATTACTAGGTTTGGCATCCCCAAATGTTTGGTATTTGATAATGCTTCTTACTTTTCATCCCTCGATATGAGTGTTTTTTCTTTATAAAAAGTGATCAAACTGAAATATTATGCCAGCTACTATCCCCAAGGAAATGGCCCAGTAGAATCAACAAATAAAAATTTGATAAAAAACATCAAGAGGACAGTTTTTGAAAACCACAAAAATTGGCACAATGCGCTATTTCATGCACTCTGGGATGATAGGGTGACACCAAAAACCTTTGTTGGAAATTCCATTTTCTTTCTTTTCTACAAAAGAGAATCAATTCTCCCTTCACATGCTCTGCTTCCCTCTCTACAATTATCAAAGAAAGTTCAAGAAGAGGAATGTCCTCCTCTTGAAAGTCAAATTAATTCCTTGTTGAAACTAGAGGAAGTAAGAGAACAAGAAAAGGAGAGGTTGGATCAGCATCAATAGATTGTGAAAGGCTGGTTTGATTCAAACTCTTCTTTAGATAGAAACTTTGAGGTAGGACACTTGGTTCTCAAATGGGATAAACATCACGAAGGAAAAGGGGAACATGCCAAGTTCCAGAACCTGTGGTTGGGGCCATTCATAATCGCTGAAAAAATAGGTCCTAGCTCTTTTCATCTACACAATTTGGAGGGATAACCAGACACCTTCCCAGTGACTGGCCAAGATCTCAAAAGGTATTTTTCCTGATGTTTCTAGATTCACCTTTGTACATATTTTTCTTTGTTTAATTTTTGTTTTTTCTATTTTTGTTTTTATTTTTCTTGATGTGTCTGTATTCGAAATAAACTTATGTCCGTATCACCTTTTAGTTAGTGAAGGGAAACCATAATGCTTCATCATGAAGTAACAGTCAATGTTTCTTCAGAGCACCAATGTTGTAAATCGTTGAAACACAACCTAGCTAAAGAAACTTTATGTTCAAAGTAGGTTTCCTGGTTTCACTTTATAATCATGAGTAGACACAAACATCATTAAAGATCTTTATGTTGTCCTTGTTTTTAAAGAAAACAACTAAAGTATGCCTTCCTATCCTCGAGAAGTTATTCTTGTCAGAAAACTAATTTCAGATCATAATAAAGGTCATCAAAAAAAAAAAATTAAGGTTGGAAAATATCAAGTATTCTAAAAACTGGAATTTTCAGTGTCAGCCCTCCTAAAGATCATTAAATTTATGGAAAATTGCAAATATTTTCTAGAGAGTTGTGGGAAGTGTCTGTAAAACCGACGAGATACTGAACATGTCTACGGAAAACGAGTAAATGCATGCATTATGCCAAGACAACTTTGTTGGGGTATTGAACAGGCCTGTTGGGAGTGAAGCAATGTCGGGTTCAAGAAAATTATCAGGTATAAGTTTTGATATTAATCATAAAACGCCCTTCATTTTGAATTGAAAATTCTTGGATAGGGTAGAATCATCAGAGTGGGTTAATTGACATCCCTCTTGAGGTTATGGACACCTACTGGAAGGAACATCCCTATCAACAGTATCAGATTCATTAGCTTCCATATCATTTCTCTCATAATTAAAAAAATTCACCGGATTTCATTTGAACAAGATACATCTGAACATGGACTGGGTGATTTTTTGGGGATTTGATTGGGATGCTTGATTTCCTTTCAACTATTCTTTAATATTTAATCATTCTACTCAGTCCTAACATGAAATTTTTGGTGATGCAAAGATAATTGTTTCTCCTAATATGTCACCACTGTTGGTAGTCCTACATGTTTTTTCTATTTTGAACAACAAACGACACTTCTTGTAGATGCCTCCACCTCATCCTGTAAATATTACTATTTGGGGGTGATTTTTGGATTATAAAAGATGTGCGATTATTCTTGTTTTATTTTTATCTTTCATTTTCATGCTTGATTCATGACTGAAAGCATGAATCAAGCATGGAAAATTAATTTTTCATTATATCCCTATCCAAAGCCTGGTTTTTAAAGGTTCAACGTGGTTACATCTACCTCATGTTTCTTACTTGAATGATTTTCCTTTTTGAGTTTATCAAATATTGATATAATACTTATGTTGATTTGATTTTGGACTGTAAAATTATTTATTTGAATCCTTTGTAAATCAAATATAACACCAAACATCGATTCACATTTGAATTGTAAAAACATATCCATTCCAACCCTTTGACTATATCCATTACATGATGTGGGGATTAAATGCACCAAAATCTTATCCTGTACTTTGTTTTGGCTAGAAGAATGAATTGACAGGCCTCTCATTACGAGTTAAGGGTTTTTGTAGTGATATGTACTCAGAGCTTTCATTACCAGGAGTGTTCAAACCCTATAACCGAGACCTTCATGTATATGATATCATCACACAGGTTTTAATCTTATGTTGTTTTCATGGTATCTGTTGAGACTTGTCCCTATTACCACTACCATCTAAACCCATAGATAGTTTGAGTCACCCTTGTTAAAGTCTGGTCATATCCTTAATGGCTCCTGTTGTCTGAATAGAGCCGAATGGATCTCAAGAATTGTTAATTCATGATGATGCAGGTGAGGATTTGAAAATCCGGTGGGATATTTTTATTAAGAAGTTCAAAGGGTATAACCTTTGCATGGCCAAAGAATTTTCCCAAACGTTTGATGGATACAAAGAAAATTTTGGTGATGTTCAGTTGGAGGTGACTGAAGAGTTATTGAGTGAAGCAACAAGACTTCCTCTCACTGGTTAGAAGTGGTTCAAGAATTCAAAAATTAACGAAGTGCCTTGGAGTCTTTTCATGACCTCCAAAAAGATTNTCCCTTTACATCATGTTACTATAGATTCACCTTTCCAGTAGTGGGGTATCAACATTATATGGCCCATTAACCCTACTTCTTCACAGAATCGTAAATACATGATTACAACAACGGATTATTTTACCAAATGGTCTAAAGTTGCACCTTTGAAAGTGGTAAAGACAAACCAGGTAGTATCTTTCCTTGATTAAAATATCATTACTAGGTTTGGCATCCCCAAATGTTTGGTATTTGATAATGCTTCTTACTTTTCATCCCTCGATATGAGTGTTTTTTCTTTATAAAAAGTGATCAAACTGAAATATTATGCCAGCTACTATCCCCAAGGAAATGGCCCAGTAGAATCAACAAATAAAAATTTGATAAAAAACATCAAGAGGACAGTTTCTGAAAACCACAAAAATTGGCACAATGCGCTATTTCATGCACTCTGGGATGATAGGGTGACACCAAAAACCTTTGTTGGAAATTCCCTTTTCTTTCTTTTCTACAAAAGAGAATCGATTCTCCCTTCACATGCTCTGCTTCCCTCTCTACAATTATCAAAGAAAGTTCAAGAAGAGGAATGTCCTCTTGAAAGTCAAATTAATTCCTTGTTGAAACTAGAGGAAGTAAGAGAACAAGAAAAGGAGAGGTTGGATCAGCATCAACAGATTGTGAAAGGCTGGTTTGATTCAAACTCTTCTTCGGATAGAAACTTTGAGGTAGGACACTTGGTTCTCAAATGGGATAAACATCACGAAGGAAAAGGGGAACATGCCAAGTTCCAGAACYTGTGGTTGGGGCCATTCATAATCGCTGAAAAAATAGGTCCTAGCTCTTTTCATCTACACAATTTGGAGGGATAACCAGACACCTTCCCAGTGACTGGMCAAGATCTCAAAAGGTATTTTTCCTGATGTTTCTAGATTCACCTTTGTACATATTTTTCTTTGTTTAATTTTTGTTTTTTCTATTTTTGTTTTTATTTTTCTTGATKTGTCTGTATTCGAAATAAACTTATGTCCGTATCACCTTTTAGTTCGTGAAGGGAAACCAGAATGCTTCATCATGAAGTAACAGTCAATGTTTCTTCAGAGCACCAATGTTGTAAATCGTTGAAACACAACCTAGCTAAATAAACTTTATGTTCAAAGTAGGTTTCCTGGTTTCACTTTATAATCATGAGTAGACACAAACATCATTAAAGATCTTTATGTTGTCCTTGTTTTTAAAGAAAACAACTAAAGTACGCCTTCCTATCCTCGAGAAGTTATTCTTGTCAGAAAACTAATTTCATATCATAATAAAGGTCATCAAAAAAAAAAAATTAAGGTTGGAAAATATCAAGTATTCTAAAAACTGAAATTTTCAGCGTCACCCCTCCTAAAGATCATTAAATTTATGGCAAATTGCAAATAGTTTCTAGAGAGTTGTGGGAAGTGTCTGTAAACCCGACGAGATACTGAACATGTCTATGGGAAACNAGAGATAGGGAGATCAGATTTCCCAAAGACCCTTTAAAAAACATGCATTTTGTAATTGAGAGGAATGTTGGCCTAGAGAATAAGATGGACGAATGATTCCAAGACCAAATGAAACAACACATAAGCATTTTGGCTTTAGCCTTTTGTGAATGGTTTTTTCATTGATGTTTTGTTAATTCTGGTATATTAATAGGTCTTGTAGCTTTAGACTCAATGATATATTATGTTTGGGATACTCATGTTATAAATATCGTCCATAATTTGTTGCTCTAGATATTGACACTATGATCATATCTTTAATTTGAATGAAATGATTTCTCTTTGATTTTTTTAGTTGAATAATGAAATGCAATGTGTTACACTCAGATTTATCTTACTGTAATCACTTGTGATCATAAGATAACAAGGTTTATTTGTATTACCTATTATGTTATTAAATTTTAGTTACCAGGACAGGTTATGAATTTATTCAGAACATTTGCACTATAAGTCTATTGCAGATTTATTTCGTAGGC
>JZKD02S1493083.1:0-10709 GCA_000966675.3 Picea glauca
ATAGAATATCATTCTACATTATATGCACACTATATGATCATCAAGATGGCACAATGATGTCATGTACAAAGTAGTGGAGTCAAAAAGATAAAACAAATTTGGGAACAGAGTAAGAAAAATTCTTGTTGAGTACGAGAGTAATTACACATCTCCTTCAATTATATAACAACAAAACTAGATGTTAGAAGACAACATCGAAATTATACAAAAGCTAATGAATGCAACATTATACTACATGCAGATTGCTAGAAACAACATAATTTTATTACTTTGCCACTTCGAGAGGAAACCTCTCAATACAACACAACAAAACTTAACAAACCCAGATTTATATGTTTGCCTTAAAACCAATATTGTAAAGAAACCAAATGGAGTTCCAAATGAAAAAGTTTCAATGTGCTAGAAATAAGTACGAGTTCAAAGAACTAAAGAGTAGTGTCACAATTTGACTCCCATGAATAAAATGAACTCATAGCTTCATTTATTTATGGCCAGCAATTTGATTCTTGTTGCAATTGAAAGCCATTGGTTATGCAAGAGAATATGCATTGCCTTTTTGGAAATCAAGATTTACTACTGCCACAACTGAAGGTGATGGTTTATGCAAGAGATAACCAGCAGGTTACATTGTGTTTGAACGAGGAATTATACAATAAAACCTCACATGTAAGAAAAATCCTTGTTGAGTACATCTCCTTCAATTATATAACAACAAAACTAGATGTTAGAAGACAACATCCAAATTATACACAAGCTAAAGCTAATGAATGCAACATTATGCTACATGCAGATTGCTAGAAGCAACATAATTTTATTACTTTGCCACTTCGAGAGGTAACCTCCCAATACAACACAACAAAACTTAACATACCCAGATTTATATGTTTGCCTTAAAACCAATATTGTAAAGAAACCAAATGCAGTTCCGAATGAAAAAGTTTCAATGTGCTAGAAATAAGTATGAGTTCAAAGAACTAAAGAGTAGTGTCACAATTTGACTCCCATGAATAAAATGAACTCATAGCTTCATTTATTTATGGCCAACAATTTGATTATTGTAGCAATTGAAAGCCATTGGTTATGCAAGAGAATATGCATTGCCTTTTTGGAAATCAAGATTTACCACTGCCACAACTGAAGGTGATGGTTTATGCAAGAGATAACCAATAGGTTACATTGTGTTTGAATGAGGAATTATACAATAAAACCTCACATTATCCTTTACAACTCAAGAAAATCGTAATGGTTCTTAAAATCAACCAATATTCTTTAAATCATAAATTATGCAATGAAAGTACCGGAAAACAAGTTGTTACGAAAATTCTTAAATGCATACAAATCAATTTCTCAAACCTAAGGTACCATTCACATAAATTCTAGACATGCAATTCAACTTCCCAAACAAACGTTTTGTCCATACATGTTCCAGTGTACAGTTAGACTAAGCACAAAGGTTGACCATACAATTTGTAGTATACAGTTCAATTATACATATTTGTAGAGAAAATGGACTACCGAGTTGCATGAAGGCACTCCCTGTATTTCTGATCTGGTGGAATGTGAAAATTTGGATTGCCGAAACATAAATTTTTATGAATTTTCGACTGAATACATTCATTGGAGAACTATATAGTTTTTAATGAACTTTGATCTTACTAGGAAAAAAATATAATAAAACATGTATATTTACTAAGATTCACACTAGACCG
Organism: Picea glauca; assembly: GCA_000966675.3. Classification (NCBI taxonomy): domain Eukaryota; kingdom Viridiplantae; phylum Streptophyta; class Pinopsida; order Pinales; family Pinaceae; genus Picea; species Picea glauca. Next base: position 1,710 of record JZKD02S1493083.1, read on the forward strand.
AGGAACATTGAAAAATATAAGCCAGGAAAATGCTATAGGAAACAAATTCCCAAACCAATAGCTGCAGTGGTGCAGATTAATATATTTGAAGTGCTCTGAAATGTTCAAATGTGGGTGCAACTAGGAATTTGGAAAGAATGCAATGACAACTTGTGAGGGGAAGGAGGAAGAATTGCATGCAATTTTGGTGACATCATTATACTAATCCAAGATTCCATGATCATAAAACAGGTTTGGAATTAAAACAAAATTAAAAATATTGAAAACTAGAATAAAATAGAGTACAATTGAATGGTATCGCCAATAAGATATCATAGTGCCACGTTTCACAAGTTAACATACCATGGCTGCTATGGTGAAATTCACAGTCGTGACAAAAGTTGCAGAGAGGGCTCAGAAGCCGCTTACTCGATATCAAGGTGTTGCGTGGTGGATATGTGTTATATTCTTTGCACGACTAGTTGTAGTGTCTGCTATGTTGTGTCGGGCGTGCAGGGGTTCGGGGACACTGCCCTCGAGAATTTTTTTGCCTCGAGAAACGTGTCACATGTTTTCATCGTTTTTCATGTCACCTCAATTTTCATGTCCAACAAGGTTTTTTGGCACATGGTTTTTGTCGATGGTTTTCTATTTCCGGTTAAAGAATTATGATTGTTAACTAATCTAGGTCATTGTGTTAGGGTTTTGGATGTCATTGGATCCTATATGTATATTGTATTTTAAACAATGTATCACTATGAATGAATATAGAATATGCTAGTTTTGCCAGTTTGGGTTTCCAGGGGGAAAATCTTTGTGTAATGTGTGTATTTGCCATTGTATTTTTTCTGTTCTTTTATTGAAAATATGTTTGCAATAAAATATTGTACAAGGTTAAAATCTACATTTGGTATTAGAGCTTTGTTGGCTTCAGGGGGATGCCTTTGTGGTCAAGGGTTTGGCTCGGGACTATAATAAGAAGCCCTGTTATAGTGGGAGATCTGTGGTATTGATTTTTCAGGTGAAAAGAAATGGGGAGAAGTTTGAAAATGGAGATCGAGAAGTTTAATGGGCAAAGTTTTGAGTTATGGAAGCTAAAGATGGAATATCTGTTGGTGGACATAGATTAGTGGATCGTTGTGGATCCAGGTATTGCACCTACAAGAACTTCAACAAATGACTGGAAAAAGTTGGATCAAAGCCGAAGAACACAATCCGATTATGTCTCTCAGATTCAATGTTACTAAATGTGTAAGAGGAAGCTATAGGCAAAGATTTATGGGATAAGTTGGGGAAGTTGTATCGGTCTAAGTCCCTAGTAAATAAACTATTCTTGAGAAAGAAGTTATAGAACATGAGTATGAGAGAAGGAGACTTGGTGGAAGAGCATTTGAATGTCTTCATACTGTGGTTGTCAGTTAATATCTGTTGAGATTAAAATTTCAGATGAAGACAAGTGTATCAATTTACTATGCTCTTTACGATACTCGCGGGACAGTCTGGTTGTGGCCATAGGTAGTAATACAACTGCCTTGAAGTTTGATGAAGTGGTCTCATCCTTGTTGTCAGAGGAGATGATATGGAAGAACATGAAAGGACAGAGCACATATGCACTATTTGTAAGAGGATGCTCCCGGGGAAGAAATAGAGCTAAGTCCTCAAGTGGGAGATCTAAGTCTAAGGGAAGATCTAAGTCTCCCGAAAAGTTTGTCAAGGTATGTTGAAGATGTGGAAAAGAAGGGCATTACAAGAAACATTGTAAATCCAAAGTTGAGAAAAAAGAAGGATTTGAAGAATCTCCTTCTACAGAAGAAAAGACCTCCAAGGAAGAAGGAGAGGATGTGCACTTGGCTTCTTCAAGCACACATGCAGATCATGAGGCATGGCTGGTTGATTCAGGCGCATCCTTTCATATGATTCTCCACAGAGAGTGGTTTTGTGAATTTGAAAGATATGATGGAGGTAATGTTTTCCAAGGTGATGACTTGACAACTAGAATCATAGGTAGAGGAGAAGTAAAGTTGAGGCTGGTAGATGAAAGGATTAGAACACTATCTGGTGTTCTGTACATCCCCGGGATTGGCCAAAAATTTGATTTTTGTAAGCAAAATGGATGATGCAGAGGTAAAAGCAATATTTGAAAAGGAAACCTACAGGATGGTTCGAGGAGCAATTGTGTTGTTGAAGGGAGTTCGGTTTGGAACTCTATATAAGATGCAAGAAAGCACCATTAGTGATGGGTGTAATAGTTCCATTGTTTTTAATATTGGAGTTGAAAAAGAAAGAACACCTACAGTCTCTGGAGAAAAGGTTATGATGTGGCCTCAAAGACGGGCATATTGGAGAGAAGGGCCTTCAACTACTACAAGATAAAGGTATGTCTAACTGCTCTCTAGATTTTAATTTCTGTGAACATTTTTTATATGGGAAGCATAATTGGGTAAGATTCCCCTCTGGTGCAACGAGGGCAGAATGAATTTTACAACTAGTTCACAGTGATGTGTTTGGACTTGTGTCAGATCCATCATTTCAAAAATCTGTGTACTGTGTCTCATTTATAAATGAATTCTCAAGGAATACTTGGATATATTTCCTTAGGGAATAAATCTGAAGTCTTTGATAGGTTTAAAGAGTTTAAGGCTCTTGTTGAGAATCAAACAAAGAAAATAATTAAGTTGTTAAGGACAGATAATGGAGGAGAGTTTTGCGGGAATGAATTTTAAGAGTTCTGCAAGCAGTGCAGTATAGCAACTCCATATACACCTCAACAGAATGGAGTTGCAGAAAGGATGAACAGGACGCAGATGGAAAAATTAAGGTCATTGCTCTAGGGGTCGGGTTAGGGATAGAATTCTGGGTAGAGGCAGTGGACATTGCATGTTACCTAGTCAACAGATCACCCTCATCGGCGTTGGATGACAAGACTCCACAAGAGGTATGGACTGGTATGAAACCTTCTCTCACACATCTCAAGGTATTTGGCTGTGAGGCCTATGTTCATGTTCCAAAGGAAAATAGGAGTAAGCTAGATAGAAATGATGAAAAGTGCCTCTTTATTGGGTATAAAGATGGTCTGAAAGGTTATAAACTTTGGAACCCTGAAACTAAGAAGGTTGTGTATAGCCGAGATGTGGTATTTAAAGAAATGAAGGATGTTGTTAAGTAGGAAGTCCTACCTAGTAAGGAAGAACCAAAGAAAATAGAGTTTGATTTAAAGGATGATGAATCAGACTCTACAAAAGAACAAGAATAAGAAGAAGAAGATCCTCATACTCTAGTATTGAGGGGATCGGTTTAAGAAATAAGGTTACCGAAAAGGTATACTCCAGCTGATTTTTGTTCAAATTTTGCTTTCTCTATTACCGATGATGATCCTAGAACTGTCAAGGAGGCAGTGGATTCAAGGATGGAAAGCTTTGGAAAAAGGTCATGGGTGAAGAAATGAAAACCTTGGATAATAATAAGGCTTGGAATCTAGTGGAGTTGTTGACTGAAAGAAATCCCATTGGCAACAAATGGGTATTTAAAAATAAGCTGAATGCATAAGGCAAAGTGGAGAAATACAAAGCTCGGTTAGTAACAAAGGGTTATTCCTAGGTTGAGGGAATTGATTTTGGTGAGATTTTTTCTCTTGTTGCCAAGTTAATTTCTATAATATTTATGTTATCTATTGTTGTTGAATTTGATTTTGAAGTAGAACAAATGGATGTGAAAACATCATTCCTACATGAGGGTCTAGAAGAATAAATCTATATGAAGTAGCCAGAAGGCTTGCCGTGAAGGGAAAGAAAGAGTTGGTATGCAAGCTGAAAAAGTCCCTTTATGGTTTAAAACAATCACCAAGGATGGGACTTGGATTCACAAGAAGAAAAGAGGATCATTGTGTGTATGTAAAATTGATTGGTGATCATTTGATTTATTTGGTCTTGTATGTGGATGACATGTCGCTGATAGTAAACAACAAGGAGATTATCTAGGATGTGAAAACTTAGTTTTCCTCTGAATATGACATGAAAGATCTCAATGCTTCAAATTTCATTTTGGGCATGGAAATCAAAAGAGATTGAAAAATGAGGAAACTCTGGTTAAATCAGAGAAAATATGTTGAGACAATATTGCAAAGGTTTAATATGCAGGAATGTAAACCGATCAAGGCCCCTATTCCTATTGGTGTAAAGTTATCTGCGGATCAGTGTCCCAAGACACAGGAAGAGGCGGAGGACATGTCTCGTGTTCCATATGCAAGTGCAATTGGCAGTTTGATGTATGCAATGATTTGTACTAATATCAGACATTTCACATGCAGAGGGAGTTTTGAGCAGGTATATGTCAAAACCAGCAAAGGAGTTGGACATCAAAGGGTTTTTAGGTGTTTGCGTGGCCCGACTAGGTATGGATTGTGATACCAAGGAAGATTAAGATTGGACAGAGTTTGGACATAAATGGCTTTGTGGATGCAGACTAGGCTGGAGATTTGGATTGTAGGATATCTACAAACAGGTATGTGTTTAACATGTTTAGACGAGCAATCAATTGGATGAGCAAAATACAGGTTGTAGTGGCACTTTCAACAACAAAAGTTGAATACAAGGCAACCACTTATGCAAGTAAGGAAGCAATATGGTTATAAAGATTGTGTTAAAGTATTAGGTTAATACAACAAGCTGGAAGAATAGATTGTGACAATAAGAGTGCGATTTTTTTGGCGAAGAACTCGTCTTATCATTCAAAGACGAAGCATATTGATATTCAATATCACTTTGTGAAAGACATGGTTGAAGAAAATAAAGTGTTGATGAAGGTGGACACTTTGAAGAATGTTGGGCATTACTGCCTCGAATTGTTGTTTATGTAATCCCATGTATGCAGAGAAAACAACAAGCGGAAGAATGTTGGGTATGTGCTATATTATTTGTACGACTAGTTGTAGTGTCTACTACGTTGTGTCGGGCGCATAGGGGGTGCTCGAGGGCAACATTCCCGAGAATTGTTTTTGCCTTGAGGAACGTGTCACATTTTTGCCTCTTTTTTCGTATCGCCTCGATTTTCATGTCCATTGTTGGGTGGTTTTTCAGCACATGGTTTTTGTCGATGGTTTTCTATTTCTAGTTAAAGAATTAGGGTTGTTGACTAATCCAAGTCATTGGGTTAGGGTTTTGGATTTCCTTGGTTCCTATATGTATATTGTATTGTAAACAATGTATCACTATGAATGAATATAGAATATGTTAGTTTTCCCGGTTTGGGTTCCCAAGAAAAAAATCTCTGTGTAATGTGTGTATTTTCCATTGTATTTTTTTTGTTATTTTATTGAAAATATGTTTGCAGTAAAATATTGTACATCGTTAAAATCTACTCTAAGGGTTGGCAACTAGAAATGTTGACACAGAGCGACCAGGAAGATGGCAAGAACTTGGTGCTTTCGCCTTCTGTAATTTGCAAGTTTTGACAATAGAATTTCCAGTTGGACTTTAAATATTTCAAGCTAGGCGTGGCTGAAGATTTCAAGCTAAGTAAGGTGTTGCGAACCACTTGGATCTATTAATATTGTGAATCACCATCAAATTGGGGCAAAATTTTCCAAAACCCGCTGGCGAATTCATTTAAAAAATCCAAATCGGGGGCATCCTCTGTAAAAACTCCAAATTGGTGGGCGAAGAAAGCAAAAGGCCAATGGCCATTCCCAAATCAAGGCAAATCATGGTCCTTGGCCTTGTGAAAAGTCTAGAATGCCAATGCCCATTCCCAAGTCAGGGGAAGGAGTGAATGGTAGGAAATACAAGTTTTCAAGCTTAAACTCTGGGCAAAAACCTTGGAATATCAATGGCTACTCCTAGAAATCGGGAGAAATGGAGGATTGAATGCCATTTTTCCAAGGCGAAAATGAAATAATTAGTCTCCATCCAAATTGAGGCCAAATATATAATTAATATTTTTTTTAAAATAAAGGGGGAGTGAATTGGGATTCATATGTTTTTTTTTTTTAATATCTAAAATTCATCCTACCAAAATTTGAAGGGGCTAAACTTCACCCATGGGCGAAATTTCACCCCTAAAATTTTCCTTGGAGCCTAGGGGTCGCTTTAGGGAGGGAAATGATGAGAAATCTGGTTGGATGAAATCTAAATCTAGAGGAAGATATGCTAGCAAAGGTAAGAAGTGACAAAAGTTGATTTGTTGGAGGTGCCATCAAAGAGGGCACAAAAAGAGAGAATATAAGCTCTATTCTTTGAAGAAAAAAGAATAAAATGAGGATTCAGAAGATATGGTAGCAAAGGTGGGAAGTGACAAAAGATGATTTGTTGGAGGTGCCATCAAAGAGGGCACAAAAAGAGAGAATGTAAGCTCTATTCTTCGAAGGAAAAAGAATAAAATAAGGAGGATTCAACTAGTGGGATTTCTAGTTGTGAGGGAAACATGTATCTCTGTTCAACATGTTTTTAAATCGATGTCCATGAGGAGGCACATTTAATTTGTTCCGGAGACTCCTTTCATATAACTCCTCATAGGAAGTTTTTTGTGGATTATGAAGAATCACATGGAGCCAAAATGGTTGGTGGGAGTGTGTTATGCGGTGGCTTGATGTTGTGTGGACTGTGGCCAGGTGTCTGCCAGGTGTGGCCAGATGTCCCCCTTGTCCAATCGTGTAATGTTCCCAATGACACCCCATCTAGGGCTGGTCCTTGCTGTGCGTTGTGGTTTAGCAAGCAACAACGAGGGGGTGATTCAAACAAGAGGCAGGAGTACAACAAAAGTCTCCTTCTTGTAGATTAACCCCAAAATTTTCCAACTTATCCGCCACTTGGTTTGCATTTCTTCGAATGTGAGAGGGGATAATCACCCATTGGGGCTGAAGAATTGATTTTATTTTGATCACAACCCGTTCATTAGTCTCCAACTCGGGGAAATATTTTCCGGATCTGCACCATTTAGGAGATGGGAGAGGAGGTTGATGATATCATCTGTGAGTCTCCTTCTGCTATAATGAAATTAATCCCTTGGTCGTTGGTCTCTTGGAGTCGTTTGAGCAGTCCCCAAAGCTCAGCTGCATTATTAGTGTTATACCCTAAGCTCCCCGCTGTTAAGAGGAGGATCTCTCCTTTGCTGTTGCAGATGGCGGCCCTAAAACCTGTTGGTCCCAGATTGTTTTTGGAGGCTCCGTCGAAATTTATTTGGTTATCTTTTGATGTTTTGTTGGGCACTAAGTTCAAGGATTTTCAAAATTGTTTGTCGTCTTGTTTAGGACAACCACCAAATCTGAAAGCACTAGGTTCAAGGCTTTTCAAAACTGTTTGTCCTTTTGTTCAGGACAACCACCAAATCTCCAAATCTGAAAGTTTTGCCCAGTGAATCTTCCCTTAAGCTTGTGATTTTATGCTCTCTTGATACCACTTTAGTGAATCTTCCCTTAATCTTGTGATTTTATGCTGTTTTGATGCTACTTCGTTGAGGGTTTATCCAGGATAGTTTTGCTGTCCAAGTTAGTTCTTCAACATGCATCAAAACATGAAATATTTCTCTAGGGTCTTTACACCTACATTCTGAAATAAAAGAATGCAAATCACAATATTTTTATACAAGTATTTTTGGTCAACATGACCGTGGAAAAACCAAACTAAGCTAGTATTCCAACTAAACTAATAATGTCACAATAAGGAAATGAAAACAATGGAACAAAACCATACAAACTAAACTAGTAATGTTAAAATAAGGAAATGAAAACAATGGAACAAAAACCAAACTAGTAAGAGAGTAGATGTATTATGGAGAACTCAAACAAATGCTACAATAAGGAAATGAAACAATGGAACAATGCAACCTGATACAATAATAAGTTCTCATCAAACTTGTTTTTAAGTTTCTTGATCCTTCTTCCTTTGCCTTGGTTTGTGCGCCCAAGGCTTTGGTGTGCTCCTTTTCTTAGCCTCTGTGCCCTTTTCTTTGCTTTTCCCTTGTTTGTGTGCCCCTTTCTTTATCCTTTGTGCCCTCCTCTTTGCTTGCTTGCCTTTGCTTTGGTGTGCTCCTTTCCTTGGCCTTTGTGCCCTCCTCTTTGCTTACTTGCCTTTGTTTACTTGATGTGCCCCCTCTTGGAGATGCCTTGTGTCCTTTGTTGAAATCATTGAGCAAGTGCGCCCCTTCACTCTTGGTGTGCCTTCCTTGCCTCAAGCTTCAACACTTGTGCCCCTTATTCTTTGTGCGCCACTCACGAACAATGCGTCTATCTTCCAAGCCACATGTGACCTTACTCCATGAATGCCCTCTCACAAAGCTTGGGCAACCCTCGTGAACTAGTGCATCCTCAATGGATAGTGCGCCTCCTTTTCTCCAAACCCTATTTTTCTCCTCTCCTCACTTCACTCTATTCTTCAAGTGAACAATTAAATGCCTCTTTTGCCCTTTTGCCTCCTTTACCCAATCCTTAGCATAACTTAGAAAACCATCTTTTTTCGAACTTGAAAAAACAATGAACAAGATTAGATCTTAGGTCAAACCTCCATTGAATGGTGGTGGAGATTAAATCTCCAAAATGACTTAATTCTCCTAAGTCACTTGTCGTAATCAATGGTGAAGATTAAATCTCCAAAATGACTCAAGTATCCTAAGTCAATCAATGGTGGAGATTTAATCTTCAAAATGACTTAAGTCTCCTAAGTCACTCGACTTAATCAATGTGAAGATTAAATCTCCAAAGTGACTTAAGTATCCTATTTCACTTGAAGTGAAATAAAATCTCTTCGACTTTATAACATTGCAATACACTTGTTTGACTTAAGTGAAATAAAATCTCTTTATAACATTGTAATACACTTGTTTGACTTAAGTGAAATAAAATCTTTTTGACTTTATAACATTGTAATACAACTGTGAAATAAAATCTCTTTGACTTTATAACATTGTAATACAACTGACTTTATAACATGGTAATAAAATTGTGAAATAAAATCTCTTTGACTTTATAACATTGTAATACAATTGTTTGACTTAAGTGAAATAAAATCTCTTTGATTGTATACCATTGTA
>JZKD02S1493094.1:0-10709 GCA_000966675.3 Picea glauca
TCGGCTACAACTTCTCCTTGTTGTTCAGCTTCAGCTTCGCCCTCAGAGTCGCTTAAGTCTCCAACATTGGCTGTGCATATCTGTGCTGCTTCCATGTCTTCCAATCTTTCTCTGAGATCGCGTATCTATCTCTCCATCTCTGGATTCCCTGCTGGCCTACCTCTTCTTCGCACATCCCTGTCCTCTGGATTAGGTGATTGCCTTTCTCTTCTGGGTGGCATGGTGAAATTTTTCTTTCTCCTCTGCTAAAGAAAATAGAGAGAATTCCTTGCTCTGATACCACTCTGACGCAGACGACACCCGAGACACGTCCACGATCACCAGGACATTCTTCTTCATGGGCTCAAAGAGCTAAAATACTCTTCTTATCCCTTATCGGGACCCCTTCAATACCCACAAAACTCTCTCCCTGCGATCTCCTCTTTGTCTTATCGGGAAATCGGGTTTCGCGTTATCGCGAAACTCGTGGGCACGTTACTCATGCTACACAAACCCCGAAACCCGATGGGTCTCAATGCTGATGCTTCTTCGTTCCTGTCGGGGATTTACCTATTAGGAAATCGGCATATGCGATGTCGCGTTTCACTGGCACCATGAATCTCTGAACCCTGATTCGTGATGGCACCTGTCTCTCTCTCTCCCAAGATCCTTCAGGTTATCCCCTTCCGCATATGACCTGTCGTTCCACGAGACCACGACCTGCTCCCCGTCAGAGTTTTAGACTTCACATTTTTGATATGCGTAGAACCTACGCTTCCGGAAACTCCAAGATGCTGAACCCCAATACACGTGCAGTCTCTCTCCTCCACATCACCGCTCCTTTCTCCGCTTATCGGGGATCGCAAAATCGTGATTTCTATTTCAGAAATTCCTTTGTGAGCAAGAACCCCGAATTTCCGAACCTGACTCTTCGGGATCTCCCGCCACGTGTCCTTGGTGTGATCAACGGTTCCAACCCTCTCGAGAAATCACAGATCGTGATTTCAATATGCTCGATCCTCTTGTCTACGGAAATCCCGATGACCTTGATGTCCCGATGACTCCTCAGGTTCTTCCTCTAATCTGGGGACTTAACCCCTGCGCAACTTTCCAGAGATCTGACGACTGACGGGATTTCGTTGATTTGTCCTGCGAGCCCTGACCGTTGATTCTTCCCCTTTGAGGGTTTCTTGAGAAACTACAGGTTCTTTCTCAGAACTTGTTCTTCAACTCTTGTATTTGTACTTCCTTCTCAAACCTTCCTCGACTCAAAACCTCCAAGCTATCTTTCAACCATACTATGAAGGAACTATCCCTCTTGAGCTTGCGCACACTACTCGTGCTCAACATTCAACGCTTTCTAAGTGTTGAATCTTTCAAACTCTGCACACTCCCTGCAGCAGCAGTCGTCTAACAACTTTACTCATACTAACAGTTGAGACATCTTCTTATCCAGCCTGCACGCTCCTTGCAGGACCTCAATAACCCAAATCAACTCCTGGGAAAATAAAATCAAAAGGTTCAACTACTGAGCCTTCATCGATGCACTCCTTGTGGATGAATTCGACTGCACACCTTGCAGGAATCTCCCGGATCAGATAGAGAAACAATTGAAACTTATCCTCTTTCCTTTCAGACTTCAGCTAAAACCTGAAATCACATGCATAGCATATACAAAGCAAATGCATCACCAGAAAACAAACATTCATGAGCACCTAAACGACATACACAGAGAAACAACACCAGCCATGAATTTGAATCAGAATTCCATTCTATTAATTCAACATCTGTACATGGGTGTTCTCCACAAATTCCATGCTTGCTCTTCTCTTCTGAATGCTTGATTCTGAATAATGTTACAATGATACAACGAGGGTGTCTATATCCATTTTCCCTCTCAGACTCTAAAACTGTCTAATCTGGAAATAAAATCCTATCTACCTGCATTAAACCTATTAAATGCCTCCTATCTATTTTAGACAAGAGTGTATGGCTCGAGGTCTGATACAACATACAAAAGGCGCTCCTTCATAAAGGATCATTTAAGACTTGCGCTACAATCCCAAAGAACTTTTCAAAATTTGGGTTTGTTTCTCCAGCTGATCTTTCGCTTGATGTTCTGGCTCGCTTGCTGAGCTGGCAATGCTCCTGCATCAGATTGGCCATAAATTTGATTTATGTAAGCAAAATGGACGATGCAGGGGTAAAAACAATATTTGAAAAGGAAACTTGCAGTATGGTACGAGGAGAAATGGTGTTGTTGAAGGGAGTTTGGTTTGGAACTTTGTATAAGTTGCAAGGAAGCACTATTAGTGAAGGGTGTAATAGTTCCATTGTTCCTTATATTGGAGTTGAAGAAGAAAAAACTCCTACAGTCTCTGGAGAAAAGGTTATGATATGGCATCAAAGACTTGGGCATATCATAAAGAAGGGTCATCGACTACTAGACGATAAAGGTATGGTTGAAGGTATATCTAATTTCTCTCTGGATTTAGATTTCTGTGAACATTGTGTATATTGGAAGTAGAATCGGGTAAGATTCCCCTTTAGTGCAATGAGGAAAAAAGGAATTTTATAGTTAGTTCACAGTGATGTGTTTAGACTTGTGTCGGTTCCATCATTGGGAAAATATGTGTACTATGTCTCATTTATAGATGAATTATCAAGGAATACTTGGATATATTTCCTCATGAAGAAATATGAAGTCTTTAATAGGTTCAAAGAGTTTAAGGCTCTTGTTGAGAATCAAACATAGAAAATAATTAAGGTGTTGAGGACAGATAATGGCGGAGAGTTCTATGGGAATGAATTTGAAGAATTATGTAAGAAGTGTGGCATAGAAAGGCAAAATACTACTCCATATAAACCTCAACAGAATGGAGTTGTAGAAAGGATGAACATGACATTGATGGAAAAAGAAAGGTGCATGCTGAATGGTGTTAGGTTAGGTAAAGAATTCTGGGCAGAGGCAATGGGTATTGCATGTTATCTGGTCAACAGATCACCCTTATCAACATCGGATGACAAGACTCCATAAGAGGTGTGGAATGGTAAGAAACCTTCTCTCACACATCTCAAGGTATTTGGTTGTGAGGCCTATGTTCATGGTCCAAAGGAAAACAAGAGTAAGCTAGATAAGAAGGATGAAAAGTGTATCTTGATTGGGTATAAAGATGGTATTAAAGGTTATAAGCTTTGGAACCCAGAAACTAAGAAGGTTGTGTATAGCCGAGATGTGGTATTTAGAGAAATAAAATATGTTGTCAAACAAGATGTCCTACCAAGTAAGGAAGAACCAGAGAAAACAGAGTTTGATTTAAAGGACGATGAATCAGACTCTATAGAAGAACAAGAATACGAAGAAGAAGATCCTCATACTCCAGTATTGAGGATATCGCTTTAGGAAAGAAGGAAACCGGAAAGATATAATCCATCCAATTTGTATTCAAATTTTTCTATTTCTATTACTAGTGATGATCCTAGAACTGTTAGGGAGCCAGTGGATTCAGAGGATGGAAAACTTTGGAAAAAGGCCATGGATGAAGAAATGGCAGCCTTGGATAAGAATGAGGCTTGGAATCTAGTGGAGTTGTCGACTGGAATAAATTCCATCAGTAGCAAATGGTTATTTAAAAAGAAGCTGAATGCAGAAGGAAAAGTGGAGAAATACAAAGCTCAGTTAGTAGCAAAGGGTTATTCCCAGGTTGAGGGAATTGATTTTGGTGATATTTTTTCTCATGTTACCAAGTTAACTTCTATTATATTTATGTTATCTATTGCTACTGCGTCTTATTTTGAAGTAGAACAGATGGATGTGAAGACAACATTCCTACATGGGGATCTAGAAGAAGAAATCTATATGAAGCAACCATAAGGTTTTGTTGTAAATGGAAAGAAGGAGTTGATATGCTAGCTGAAAAATACCCTGTATGGTTTAAAACAATCACCAAAGATGTGGTATCAAAAATTTGATTCTTATATCCTAGGACTTGGCTTCACAAGAAGCAAAGAGGATCATTGTGTATATTTTAAATTAATTGGTGACCATTCGATTTATTTGGTCTTATATGTAGATGACATGTTGTTGATAGGAAACAAAAAGGAGATTATCCAGGATGTGAAAACTCAGTTTTCCTCTAAATTTGACATGAAGTATCATTGTGTTGCAAATTTCATTTTGGGCATGGAAATTAAAAGCGATAAAAAAAAATAGAAACTTTGGTTAAATCAGAGAAAATATGTGGACACAATATTGCAGAGGTTTAATATCCAGGAATGTAAATAGGTTAGGGTCCCTATTCCTGTAGGTGTAAAGTTATCTGTGGATCAGTGTCCCAAGACACAAGAAGAGGAGGAGGACATGTCTTGTGTTCCTTATGAGAGTGTGGTAGGCAGTTTGATGTATGCAATGGTCTGTACTAGACCGGACATTGCACATGCAATGGGAGTTTTTAACAGGTATATATCAAAACCATAGAAGGTGCATTGGACAACAATAAAGAGGGTTTTCAAGTATTTGCGTGGCACTGCTAGCTATGGATTTTCCTACCAAGGAAGACCAGGACTAGATAGAGTATTAGACATACATGGATTTTTGGATGTAGACTTGGCTGGAGATCTACAAGCAAGTATGTGTTTAACCTGTTTGGAGAAGCAATCAATTGGATGAGCGAGAGACAGCCTGTAGTGGTACTTTCAACTACAGACGTTGAATACCTGGAAGCCACTCATGCAAGCAAGGAAGAAGTATGGTTACAAATATTGTGTTGAGGTATTTTGTTGGTACAACAAGATGTAAGGATAGATTGATACTGGTGACTGTGTAGTTGAATAGGTTGATATAAGCTAGTGGCAGGGTGACACATGGCCTAATCCAGTGGTTCCACATGGCACCCTTGGTTAGTGTAATAAGGGATGAGTAAAAAATTTGGTATGTATATTCGACAGATCGACCTCCGGACCTCCCAGGCAAGCAACATTCCAACCACCTTCTGCTAGCCACAAGGGAAGAGGGGCAGGACTTAACTGCACTCCACTTTACATTATTTTGTTGTGATATGGTCTAGGTGTTAGTAGATAAGCCCCCGGTCCTGCTGACCAAGGAGCTAGACCAGGGGTTAAACCAACGGACGTGGGTGCCATGTGGACTACCGCTTGACCACATGGTGCACCATATGAAGAAGAGATAACGAAAAAGGGGCACACACCATATATTTTCCAAATGTGGGTTTTTGACTTTAGAGTTAGCTTTTTTAATGATTGGTTGTTTTAATGGGATTTTGTCCATTTTTTGAGGATTTGGACCCCAGATTGAGGCAAGATCTTGGGAGGAAGTTGGGATGTGACCCCCAACTCAAATCCTATATAAATCCAACCTTTGTTTCATGTAAAACAAGTTCAGAACAACATAATAATTCCAATTTGTGAATTCCAAGCCATTTTTATGCAGTTAATCCAGAAGAGTAGTTGATCTTTGGAGGCCATTTCTAGGAGTTCTACTCCACCTTTTTTGTTGTCGTCTGTTGTGTTGACTTCCCGAGACAGAGAAAAAAATTGTTGTGTAAGTTAGAGAACAAATTGATGTAATTCTGATGTAATTTTGATGTATTCAAGATTAATAATAAAACCTCCCCCACTGAAGACAAGCCCAAAGACATACACAACTTTTCCGAACTCCGTTAACAATTTTTTGCATTATGGTTTGTTGTTCTTAATGCTCATTTATGTTCTGCATTCCTTATGATGGCTGCAACATTCTTTCATTTAAGCTCCTTCTTCTTCTCTTTAATTTCTAAATGGTAAATCAACTCATGCAAAATACTTAACCAAGTCATTTAAAATATCATTTCAGATCAATGGGAATTGTTGCCCTGGATTATTGACTATGTAACCATGTAACCCCCTGTATGCAAAAAACAACAAGTGGGAGAATGTTGGGCATGTGTTATATTCTTTTCACAACTAGCCCTAGTGTCCTCAATGTTGTGTCAGGCACGTGGGGGGTTTTGAGGGGGGGTTGCAGGGGCAATGCCCCTAAGAATTTCTTTTTCCTCGAGAAACATGTCACCTTTTTTTCCTCATTTTTTAGTGTTGCCTAGATTTTCGTGTCCATTGTTGGGCGGTTTTTCGGCACATGGTTTTTGCCAATGGTTTTCTATTTTCGGTTAAAGAATTATGGTTGTTGACTAATCCAAGTCATTGGGTTAGGGTTTTGGATGTTGTTGGCTCCTATATGTATATTTTATTGTAAACAATTTATGATGTGAATGAATATAGAATATGTTGGTTTTCCCGGTTTGGGTTTTCAGGGGATAAATCTCTGTGTAATGTGTGTATTTTCCATTGTATTTTTTCTGTTCTTTTACTGAAAATTTGTTTGCAGTAAATATTGTACAAGGTTAAAATGTACAAACTGGTCCTTATAAGTATGGAGGATAACCATATCATAGGTCAAAATCCATCTTCCTTGTCTAACTGCACCAAAATTTAGGCATTGGGTTAATCCCTTAACTAGGTTATGGTAACATTCCAACGAAGTTGTGTAGTAAGAAGACCCACTTGATGAGACTCTATCTAGATGTTAATCAGTGGAGTGTCAGTATTCTTTCTTCCCTCTTCAATTGTACTAAGTTTCAACATATCAATTTAGGGGGTAACAGGTTCAGTTGTGTAGCGCCCATGGAGTTTGGTAAGTTAAAGCATCTACACTGGATAAACTTAGGATAAAACAAACTGGCTAGCAACAACACCCTGAGGTTTCATGTTCTTATTTCTCTTATTAATTGTTCCATCCTACAACTAATATATTTATCCAGTAATAATTTCATGGGACATTTTCCCTTTTCTATATGTTGCCTCTCTAAAATTTACTGGTTGGAATTGGGCGGTAATGAATTAGCAGGAGAAATACCTCCACAGATTGGAAATCTAACTAGTTTAAATTATTTTGGTTTAAACGAAAATGATTTTATAGGGCCAATACATTCTTCACTTAATATCCTTCAAAATATCGATAGGTTATATTTGGGATTAAACAATTTACAAGGAAACATATTGATGGAAATTGGACAACTCAAAAGCATAGGTGTCCTAAGCCTCACCCAAAATAATATCTCTAGAATAATCCTTGATTTTGTTGCCCATCTCTAGCAGCTAAGATATCTATATATTGATTAGAATCAGTTTTTGGGTAATATACCTGCAAGTCTATGGAAATGTGTGAACTTGCTACTACTATACCTATCATACAACAATATCAGTGGGCACATACCTCCAAAGGTTGCAGGCCTTGCAAATTTAGATTTATATTTCAACTTGTCCAACAATTTATTACAAGTCCCTCTGTCATCGGAATTGACCAAGATGACTATGCTTGAAGATATAGATATCTTTGAAAATGGATTAATTTGTTACATTTCAAGTACACTCGGAAGTTGCGTTGAAGCAGAATAGTTGAATCTTTTAGAGTCTTCAAGAAATGGATTTATCTTTTCAACAATTTGCCAGGTGAAATACTCAATTTGTTGGAAAATATCAAAATGCTCTGCCACTTGTTTTTTTCATTCAACAAGTTGTCAGAAGAAGTCCCTAGAAGTGGAGTTTTCAAATATCTTGGTGCCACTAATTTTATGGGAAATCTTGGCCTCTATGGACCTTGGGTAGGTTTGTCACCATGTTCTACTCACAAACATAAACGTGTTTTGCATTTGAAAAGAGTTATAATACATATTGTTGTAGTGGAAACCACTGTTCTATTGTGTTTTTTTATGGGAATATTGTGGATACAAAAGTGCAAGAGACGTACTCTTACAGAGGCTGAGGCATCTTTAAATGTGGGGAATTGAAGAATTTCCTATGTAGATCTCATTACTGCAACAGATGCTTTTAGTGATGCCAAATTGTTAGGAGTTGGTAGCTTTGGGAAAGTGTACAAAGGGATTCTCAATGATGGCACAATAATCATGTAAGGTACCATGTATATTATAATAGTTAAAACAAAAATATTGTAGATAATAACAACGAAACAACACAATAGATGAAACCACAACACCAAAATAATACCTTTGGTGATAGGAAACAACATTCACTTTCCTCTTCAAAGGGGAAACCTCCAAAAGAGAAACTCTCTATTACAATAATTCTCAAGAAAAAACTTCTCATACCCTCTACTCCTATTTATACTAAATATATCTACGCAAAAGAACAATCTAGAGGAAGATCCTTCTAGAAGGAAAATCTTCTATTAGGTCTTCTTTCATTTGAATTATTCTTCCTTATTGCTAGGCCTTATTAATATTGACCTTTATTACATGGAAATATATTATTCTACCTACATGAGCGATTAGGGAGGTTAGGTCCCTAACATTCCCTCCCCCTTGAAAAAAAACCTTGTCCTCAAGGCTTGAGATGAGGAAATTGTTGAAGAATGGTGGCCGACTCCCAGGTGGCATCTTCTGGAGTTGTATATTTCCACTGGACCAAGACTTCCTTGATGGTGCACTGATGGAGATGATGCTCTCATTGGTCCAAGACTGCTTGTGGATGCAACGATATGGAACCTTGTTCATCCAACTTAGGGAGACTGGTTTGAGTTTGTCACTTAGTTCCAATAACCTTATTTAAGCAGGAGACATGAAAAACATGATGGAGCTTAGAATGATTGGGTAGAGATAACTAGTAGGCCACTGATCCCACTCACTTGAGCATGGTATAAGGACCATAAAATTTGGGAGCAAGTTTATGACATTGTTCATCTTTGAGTGAATTATTCTTATAAGGTTGAAGTCGAAGAAACACATGGTCCCCTTCAACACACTGACTTTCAAAATGACCTTGATCTTCTTGTTTTTTCATGCAATTCTAAGCCATGAACAAATTGTCTTTGAGGGAATGAAGAATAGCTTCTCGGACTGTAAGATTTTTTTCAACCTCCTGAACCTTCAAAACCCCTATCATATATGAGAGAAACAATGGTGTATGTTGGCCCTAAACTGCTTCAAAAGGAGTCATGTGAGTAGTTGTATGGTAAGATGTGTTGTACCACAATTCAGCTAGGGGTAACCACTGATCCCACTGATTTTTCCTCTCATATGAAAAACACCTCAAATATGTTTCCAAACACTTGTTGACAAATTCAGTCTAGCCATCTGCCTAGGGGTGATAGGTGGTGTTGAGATGCAATTGGGTGCCCTGTAGCTTGAACAATTCTTACCAAAAATTGTTGGTGAAAGTGGGATCTCTGTCAGAGAAAATAGAATTTAGGTATGCCATGAAGCTTGAATATATTATCCATGAATATTTGAGCCACTGTGGATGTTGTGAATGGGTGTTGAAGAGAAAAAAATGAGCATATTTGGAAAGACGATCGACGACCACCATGATAACTAATTTATTTCCCGATTTAGGTAGGCCAATAATGAAATCCATAGAAATATCTCTCCAAATAGCAGGGGGGATCAGAAGTGGTTGGAGTGTGCCCGGAGCTTTGACTGTTTCTCCCTTGTTGCATTGAAATACCTCACATTCAGCCACAAAGGTGCAGACATCTTGTTTCATACCATCCTAGAAAAAAGAATGTTTGACCCGTTCATAGGTTTTGGTAAAGCCTGAATGCCCAGTTGTGGGGTAAGCATGAAGTTCATAAAGCACCGTGTATTAAGTTGTGATTTCTTGCATAAAGACAAATGACCTTTGTAGAAAATCTCTTCATTGTGCCAAGAGTACCCTAGAGAAGTTGGAGAATAGTGTTGCATGTGGTGGATCATGATAGAAATTTTGGGGTCTTGCAACAATTCCTGACAAACAACTTGGAGCCAATCTAGTATAATGAAGGAGAGGGAGAAAAGGGACCCATATTCTTCATACTTCCAGGAAAGAGCGTCCACAACTACATTTTCCTTCCCCTTCTTGTAAATGATCTCATAATCATAGCCAAATATATTGGTCACCCATTTTTGTTTCTCTGGTGATGAAATTCATCATTCCAGAAAATACGTGAGACTTTGATGATCAATTTTAATTTGCAAGCATTGTCCCAATAAATAAGGACCCCAGAGATCCAAAGCATGTAGAATAACTATCATTTCCTTTTCATAAATGGATTGGCCCAAATGTCTCTCTAAAAGTTGTTTTCTAGTGAAAGACAAAGGCCTGACATCTTGCATGACGATGGCCCCAATTCCTTTCCTAAAAGCATCACATCCCAGTACGAAATTCTTTGTGAAGTCTACAAGTGTGAGGATAGGGGTCAAGAAAATAGAATCTTTCAAGGCTTGGAAGGAGTGATCAACAATTGGAGTCCAAGTGAAAGCATTATTTTTAAGGAGAGAAGTGAGAGGAGCTACAATTTTTCCATAATTCTGAACAAACTTCCGATAATAGATAGTTAAACCTAGAACACCGTGAAATATCTTAAGAGTTTTAGGGTGAGGCGAATCATGCATAGCTTCAATTTTCTTAGGATCCACCCATACACAATCCTTGCCGACAATATGACCCAGGTACTCCACTTCTGAAGCTCCAAAGGCACATTTAGATTGTTTGAGGAAAATTTGGTGCTTAGAGAGTAGATGGAGAACTTTATCTACATGGGAGAGATAGGATGTCCAAGTTTTAATATAGATGAGAATATCATCAAAGAAAACTAAGAAAAAATGAAGGAGAAAAGGATGGAAGACATGATTCATAAGACTTTGGAAAGTGGAGGGAGCATTACATAGGCCAAAGGGCAT
>JZKD02S1493105.1:0-10709 GCA_000966675.3 Picea glauca
TTGATCTTTGCTTGATTTTTCAAATTTTTTAATACTTTCAGGGATTCCCGCACTGTGCCCATTAGCAGCCTGCGAGAATCTTAATAGTTCGCACCCTGCTTATATCTTCCAGTGCGAACTATCTGCATTCTGCATTGAAGTGGTCTGCGAGAAGTTTACATTCTCGCACTGTGTCCAAGGCTTGTCTGCGGGCAGATTTTGAAAAAAATTTGGAATCAAGTTTTGACTTTTGCAATAGCTTAGTAAGGTTGATTTAAGTCTTTTTGAATCTTTGGATTACTGGCTTGCCTCTTTTTGCTTGTTTTTTCTTGTTGGACTTGATCTAGGGTTTCTAGGCTTGTTCTTGCTTTGATCACTTGACTTTCATCTCTTAACCCTTTTTGGCATTTTTCTTCTCTCTGATTACTGGAGTTGAATGTGTTATGTTGGTTAAGAATCAGTGACTGATTGGAAGTTAAGATTTTGAGATTCCTCTTGTACTTGTTGGTTCAAAAGGACAATTTTTATTTGCATTAAGAAGCTCTTTTGGTTTGTTTTTGTTTTTGCTTACATTGAAAGTTTTGGATTGGGTTATTTGATTGGATTTTTATATCTTGATTTTCTGTTCTCATTCATTAGAGTTCTTCTTGGAAAGTGAACTGTATGTTTTCTTTCAAGATCTTTGTTTTACTTTTGAAAAGTCATTGAAAATCAAGATTCTAGAGTATTGGACTTTTGAAGAAGATATTTAGAAAGTATTCAATAATACATGATTGTTTGCATTCATATCAAAGGGGAATTGAGAATTGTATTTGCATTGTCACAGTGAGATTGATTCAGGAACTGTTCCCTCTCTCCCATAACTAGGATTCATCGAATGAGAAAGATTACATTTCATAATATCCTTGCATTGATTGGGTCAGAGTCACACATCATTGAGTTTCACTTCCGTTGCCTTTGAGTATACAACAGTCATTTCAAAACATTTGCGCAATATTAAAATTGATCTAGTAACTATTTTATAGGGCTCTTTTTTACACCAACATTTAGCTAGGCTAGTGATTTGGAGTAAGAAGGAAGACACACTCTCCAACGCTCAAAAACACACAATAGCATCTTGAGATAGGGAGTGTAAAATTCCATTGGCCCCATATTGTCCTGGGGAGCCCTTCTAACACAAGGGTCAAGCATTAGGTCGCATTGGTGTTGGCAGGGATACTAACCTGCTCTGTTGACATCGGTGTAGAGATTGCATGTATTATGGGGGTCTCTCCAAGGTATACCCACAATTATGAGTGGAAGCCTTTGAGTTGATTTCGGGCTTGATACCCTGCCTTTGCGTGTGGATCGGAATGGCGACTGTTTCCCCAGGTAGTGTTGTTGTCTGTGGTAACCTTAGTGTCTTTTCTCTCTAGGTTCTTACCCAAGGTGACTGTGGAGGGGAAAGTCTCCATGGTACCTGGAATCAACGTTGATCAAACTCACTCGGGCTCCTTGGAGGGTATACCCACGATTATGTGTGGGAGCTTGCACCAGGGCATAAGTCTGTTAAGTAGGTCGTCAACGTAACTTTTCCACCCTAGCTCTGCCCCTTCTCGTCTCGTTGTTGCGACGTTGGATTTCATCACCAACTAGTGGCTTCGATATTAGAAGGTATTGTTTGCTTGGTGATTATCTCTAGATTTTTGTTTACTAGTGTATGTTTTTGTTTTCTCATAGTCGACCATAGGATTTTCGTTGGGGAGTTTATCACTCATCTACAATTGCTCCCCCACGACGTTCACGTAGGATGCAAGGTTTGTCTCCGGAACATCCGGAAGCCTCACAATCTTTGCAAACAACAACACCTGAGGATACCCCTGAGGACTCTCCTCATCCGGGTGAAATCCCTCTTGTTACTTTACCACACGTGGACATAAGTGACGTCCCATAAGTCTTTACACCACCTCCACAGATACAAACCACTGATCCTCTTGCGGAATTCCGAATTACCAATACTATAGAGGATTATCGCATTCGTCGTGGTGAACGACCTTTGGGGCAGTTTCATCTTTCTGATGACGATCTTCCAGCCCCTGAATCAATTGTTGGGCCTTCTCACGGTGCAGTAGGCCAAGATCCTTCTTGGTCTGGTGATTTTCGACGAGTTTTATTTGGTACTGAATCCCCTGTCTACGAAATCATCAACCNTTTTTTATTAGTTTCAGGGATTCCCGCACTGTGCCCATTAGCAGCCTGCGAGAACCCTGATAGTTCGCACCTTTCTTATACACTCCAGTGCGAAAAGTTCGCAGTCTGCACTTAACTGGCCTGCGAGAATTTTAGTTTCTCGCACTATGTCCAAGGCTTGCCTGCGGGCAGATTTTGAATTTTTTTTGAAATCAAGTTTTGACTTTTGCAATGGCTCAGTAAGGTTGATTTAAGTCTTTTTGACTCTTTGGATTACTGGCTTGCCTC
Source organism: Picea glauca (assembly GCA_000966675.3). NCBI lineage: Eukaryota > Viridiplantae > Streptophyta > Pinopsida > Pinales > Pinaceae > Picea > Picea glauca. The sequence continues at coordinate 2,437 of JZKD02S1493105.1, forward strand.
TTTTTGCTTTCTTTTGCTTGTTGGAATTGATCTAGGGTTTCTAGGCTTGTTCTTGCTTTGGTCACTTGACTTTCATCTCTTAACCCTTTTTGGCATTTTTCTTCTCTCTGATTACTGGAGTTGAATGTGTTATGTTGGTTAAGAATCAGTGATTGATTGGCCGTTAAGATTTTGAGATTTCTATTGTACTTGTTAGTCCAAAAGGACAATTTTCATTTGCATTGAGAAGCTCTTTTGGTTTGATTTTGTTTTTACTTACATTGAAAGTGTTGAATTGGGTTGTTTGCTTGGATTTTTATATCTTGGTTTTCTGTTCTCCTTCATTAGAGTTCTTCTTGGAAAGTGAACTATATGTTTTCTTTCAAGATCTTTATTTTACCTTTGAAACATCTTTGAAAATCAAGATTCTAGAGTATTGAAGTTTTGAAGAAGACATTTAGAAAGTATTCAATAATACATTATTGTTTGCATTCATATCAAAAGGAAATTGAGCATTGTATTTGCATTGTCATAGTGAGATTGATTCAGGAAGTGTTCCCTCTCTCCCATAACTAGGATTCATCGAATGAGAAAAATTACATTTCATCATATCCTTGCATTGATTGGGTCAGAGTCACACATCATTGAGTTTCACTTCCATTGCCTTTGAGTATACAACAGCCATTTATAAACATTTGCGCAATATTAAAATTGATCTAGTAACTCTTTTATAGGACTCTTTTACACCAACATTTAGCTAGGCTAGTGCTTTGGAGTAAGAAGAAAGACACACGCTCCAACGCTTAAAAACACACAATAGCATCTTGAGATAGGGAGTGTAAAATTCCATTGGCCGCATATTGTCCTGGGAAGCCCTTCTAACACAAGGGTCAAGCATTAGGTCGCATTGGTGTTGATAGAGATACTAACCTGCTCTGTTGACATTGGTGTAGAGGTTGCACGTATTTTGGGGGTCACTCCAAGGTATACCCACAATTATGAGTGGAAGCCTTTGAGTTGATTTCGGGCTTGATACCCTGCCTTTGTGTGTGGATCGGACTGACGACTGTTTCCCCAGGCAGTATTGTTGTCTGTGGTAACCTTAGTGGCTCTTCTCTCTAGAATCTTACCCAAGGTGACTGTGGAGGTGAAAGTCTCCATGGTACCTGGAATCGACGTTGATCAAACTCACTCGGGCTCCTTGGAGGGTATACCCATGATTATGTGTGGGAGCTTGCACCAGGGAATAAGTCTATTAAGCAGGTCGTCAACGTAACTTTTCCACCCTAGCCCTGCCCCTTCTCGTCTTGTTGTTACGACGTTGGATTTCATCACCAACTAGTGGCTTCGATATTAGAAGGTATTGTTTGCTTGATGTTTATCTCTAGATTTTGTTTACTAGTGTATGCTGTTGTTTTCTTGTAGTCGACCATAGAATTTTCGTTGGGGAATTTATCACTCATCTACAATTGCTCCCCCGCGACGTTCGCGTAGGATGCAAGGTTTGTCTCCGGAACATCCAGAAACTTCACAACCTTTGCACACAACAACACCTGAGGATACCCCTGAGGACTCTCCTCGTCCGGGGGAAATCCCTCTTGTTACTTTACCGCACGTGGACATAAGTGACGTCCCAGAAGTATTTACACCACCTCCACAAACACAAATCACTGATCCTCTTGTGGAATTTCAAATTACCAATACTATAGAGGATTATCACGTTCGTCATGGTGAACGACCTGCAGGACATTTTCATCTTTCTGGTGACGATCTTCCAGATACTGAATCAATTGCTGGGCCTTCTCACGGTGCAGTAGGCCAAGATCCTTCTTGGTCCGGTGATTTCCGACGAGTCTTGTTTGGTACTAAATCCCCTTTCTACGAAATCATCAACCCTCCTGAGTCTCCTGAACCAGAGACTGCACCCGAGACTACTACTTATCGTTTTATTCTCCCTCCCGAGATGGCTCATCTCGTTATTACTTCAAGTGTCCAAACTACAATTCCGACGACTACTCTTGCACCTATTAACACTCAGAGAATACCTGAGGCTACTCCGAATCTACCTCCTGGTTACCATGTGTTAAATCCTACGTTGAATGCTCCGCATCCAACACCACCTCAAACTCCAGCTGGTTCTCCAGGTGGTCCTCAGTTTCCTGGGCATCCTTTTCCCGATTTCATCCCGACACTCCCTCAGTTTCCTACTGGTAATCCTAATGCTGGTAGCATTATTCCAACCATTGCACCTAACATACAAGTTCCTGTTGGTGGTCAGGGTAGTATGTTTCCTTTTCCCGAACATACTGCAACTATTGCGCAACCTACAGTTGGTATGAAACCTTCGAGTGGAACTATTCCTTTGGTAGGGGAACCGACTTCACTGTTAGGACAAAACATACCTCCTGCTTTGGCCCAGTATTGGAATCAACTTATACAAAATTTTCCACAAAATACTGGGGGGAAACAAGCTGTCCCTACTCTAAGCCAACTGTATCCAGNTAAAAACACACAATAGCATCTTGAGATAGGGAGTGTAAAATTCCATTGGCCGCATATTGTCCTGGGAAGCCCTTCTAACACAAGGGTCAAGCATTAGGTCGCATTGGTGTTGACATAGATACTAACCTGCTCTGTTGACATTGGTGTAGAGGTTGCACGTATTTTGGGGGTCACTCCAAGGTATACCCACAATTATGAGTGGAAGCCTTTGAGTTGATTTCGGGCTTGATACCCTGCCTTTGTGTGTGGATCGGACTGACGACTGTTTCCCCAGGCAGTATTGTTGTCTGTGGTAACCTTAGTGGCTCTTCTCTATAGAATCTTACCCAAGGTGATTGTGGAGGGGAAAGTCTCTGTGGTACCTGGAATCGACGTTGATCAAACTCACTCAGGCTCCTTGGAGGGTATACCCACGATTATGTGTGGGAGCTTGCACCAAGGCGTAAGTCTGTTAAGAAGTTCGTCAACATAACTTTTCCACCCTAGCCCTGCCCCTTCTCGTCTTGTTGTTGCGACGTTGGATTTCATCACCAACTAGTGGCTTCGATATTAGAAGGTATTGTTTGCTTGATGTTTATCTCTAGATTTTGTTTACTAGTGTATGCTGTTGTTTTCTCGTAGTCGACCATAGAATTTTCGTTGGGGAATTTATCACTCATCTACAATTACTCCCCCGCGACGTTCGCGTAGGATGCAAGGTTTGTCTCCGGAACATCTAGAAACTTCACAACCTTTGCACACAACAACACCTGAGGATACCCCTGAGGACTCTCCTCGTCTGGGGGAAATCCCTCTTGTTACTTTACCACACGTGGACATAAGTGACGTCCCAGAAGTCTTTACACCACCTCCACAAACACAAATCACTGATCCTCTTACGGAATTTCGAATTACCAATACTATAGAGGATTATCGCGTTCGTCATGGTGAATGACCTGCAGGATGTTTTCATCTTTCTGGTGACGATCTTCCAGATACTGAATCAATTGCTGGGCCTTCTCATGGTGCAGTAGGCCAAGATCCTTCTTGGTCCGGTGATTTCCGACGAGTCTTGTTTGGTACTGAATCCCCTGTCTACGAAATCATCAACCCTCCTTAGTCTCCTGAACCAGAGACTGCACCCGAGACTACTACTTATCGTTTTATTCTCCCTCCCGAGATGGCTCATCTCGCTATTAATTCAAGTGTCCAAACTACGATTCCGACGACTACTCTTGCACCTATTAACACTCATAGAATACCTGAGGCTACTCCGAATCTACCTCCTGGTTACCATGTGTTAAATCCTACATTGAATGCTCCGCATCCAACACCACCTCAAACTCCAGCTGGTTCTCCAGGTGGTCCTCAGTTTCCTGGGCATCCTATTCCCGGTTTCATCTCGACACTCCCTCAATTTCCTACTGGTAATCCTAATGCTGGTAGCATTATTCCAACCATTGCACCTAACATACAAGTTCCTGTTGGTGGTCAGGGTAGTATGTTTCCTTTTCCTGGACATACTGCAACTATTGCGCAACCTACAGTTGGTATGAAACCTCCGGGTGGAACTATTCCTTTGGTAGGGGCACCGACTTCACCATTAGGACAAAACATACCTCCTGCTTTGGCCCAGTATTGGAATCAACTTATACAAAATTTTCCACAAAATACTGGGGGGCAACAAGCTGTCCCTACTCTAGGCCAACCATATCCAGGGGTGACTAATCCTATCTGGGGTTCTGGTCAAACTACTCAACCCCAAACTCAAGGTCAAAATCCTTGGGGTTACTATCCTATTCAACCACCACAGGGTCAACCAGGATCTTCTCTCTGGGGGAAAGTTGCATATTCTCCCACTGGTCTACCGACTAGGCTTCTACCCCAAAGTCACCAGTATCCATAGGTGAATCGGCAATTGCCTTTTCTTGCTACGCTGGATTTACCAGATTTGTCAAGGATTCTTAATGATCCTATCCGTCACTCTCCCCAATGGCCTGTTATTCCTGCAAAGCTTCCATCGGACATTCCCAAATTCGATGGGAAGGCGGGAGAGGACCCAAATAATCATGTCATGACTTTCCACTTGTGGTNACAATAGCATCTTGAGATAGGGAGTGTAAAATTCCATTGGCCGCATATTGTCCTGGGAAGCCCTTCTAACACAAGGGTCAAGCATTAGGTCGCGTTGGTGTTGGCAGGGATACTAACTTGCTCTGTTGACATCAGTGTAGAGGTTGCACATATTATGGGGGTCACTCCGAGGTATACCCACAATTATGAGTGGAAGCCTTTGAGTTGATTTCGGGCTTGATACCCTGCCTTTGCATGTGGATTGGACTGATGACTGTTTCCCCAGGCAGTACTCTTGTCTGTGGTAACCTTAGTGGCTCTTCTCTCTAGGCTCTTACCCAAGGTGACTGTGGAGGGGAAAGTCTCCATGGTACCTAGAATCGACGTTGATCAAACTCACTCGGGCTCCTTGGAGGGTATACCCACGATTATGTGTGGGAGCTTGCACCAAGGCATAAGTATGTTAAGTAGGTTGTCAACGTAACTTTTCCACCCTAGCCCTGCCCCTTCTCGTCTCGTTGTTGCGACGTTGGATTTCATCACCAACTAGTGGCTTCGATATTAGAAGGTATTGTTTGCTTGGTGTTTATCTCTAGATTTTGTTTACTAGTGTATGTTGTTGTTTTCTCGTAGTCGACCATAGAATTTTCGTTGGGGAGTTTATCACTCATCTACAATTTCTCCCCCGCAACGTTCACATAGGATGAAAGGTTTGTCTCTAGAACATCCATAAGCTTCACAACCTTTGCAGAAAAGAACACCTGAGGATACCCCTGAGGACTCTCCTCGTCTGGGTGAAATCCCTCTTGTTACTTTACCGCACGTGGACATAAGTGACATCCCAGAACTCTTTACACCACCTCCACAAACACAAATCACTGATCCTCTTACGGAATTTCGAATTACCAATACTATAGAGGATTATCGCGTTCGTCATGGTGAACGACCTGCAGGACGTTTTCATCTTTCTGGTGACGATCTTCCAGATACTGAATCAATTGTTGGGCCTTCTCACGGTGCAGTAGGCCAAGATCCTTCTTGGTCCGATGATTTCCGATGAGTCTTGTTTGGTACTGAATCCCCTGTCTACGAAATCATCAACCCTCCTGAGTCTCCTAAACCAGAGACTGCACCCGAGACTACTACTTATCGTTTTATTCTCCCTCCCGAGATGGCTCATCTTGCTATTACTTCAAGTGTCCAAACTACGATTTCGGTGACTACTCTTGCACCTATTAACACTTAGAGAATACCTGAGGCTACTCTGAATCTACCTCCTAGTTACCATGTGTTAAATCCTACGTTGAATGCTCCGCATCCAACACCACCTCAAACTCCAGCTGGTTCTCCAGGTGGTCCTCAGTTTCCTGGGCATCTTATTCCCGGTTTCCTCCCAACACTCCCTTAGTTTCCTACTGGTAATCCTAATGTTGGTAGCATTATTCCAACCATTGCACCTAACCTACAAGTTCCCGTTGGTGGTCAGGGTAGTATGTTTCCTTTTCCCGGACATACTGCAACTATTACACAACCTACAGTTGGTATACAACTTCCGGGTGGAACTATTCCTTTGGTAGGGACACCGACTTCACTGTTAGGGAAAAACATACCTCCTGCTTTGGCCCAGTATTGGAATCAACTTATACAAAATTTTCCACAAAATACTGGGGGGCAGCAAGTTGTCCCTACTCCAGGCCAACCGTATCCAGAGGTGACTAATCCTATCTGGGGTTCTGGTCAAACTACTCAACCCCAAACTCAAGGTCAAAATCCTTGGGGTTACTATCCTATTCAACCACCACAGGGTCAACCAGGATCTTCTCTCTGGGGGAAAATTGCATATGCTCCCACTGGTCTAAGAACTGGGCTTCTACCCCAAAGTCACCAGTATCCATAGGTGAATCGACAATTGCCTTTTCTTGCTACGTTGGATTTACCAGATTTGTCTAGGATTCTTAATGATCCTATTTGTCACTCTCCCCAATGGCCTGCTATTCCTGCAAAGCTTCCATCGGACATTCCCAAATTTGATGGGAAGGCGGGAGAGGACCCAAATAATCATGTCATGACTTTCCACTTGTGGTGNCACTCGGGCTCCTTGGAGGGTATACCCATGATTATGTGTGGGAGCTTGCACCAGGGCGTAATTCTGTTAAGCAGGTCGTCAACGTAACTTTTCCACCCTAGCCCTGCCCCTTCTCATCTCGTTGTTGTGATGTTGGATTTCATCACCAACTAGTGGCTTCGATATCAGAAGGTATTGTTTGCTTGGTGTTTGTCTCTAGATTTTGTTTACTAGTGTTTGCTGTTGTTTTCTCGTAGTTGACCATAGGATTTTCGTTGGGGATTTTGTTACTCATTTACAATTGCTCCCCCGCGATGTTCACGTAGCATGCAAGGTTTGTCTCCGGAACATCCGGAAACTTCACAACCTTTCCACACAACAACACTTGAGGATACCCCTGAGGACTCTCCTTGTCCGGGTGAAATCCCTCTTGTTACTTTATGGCACGTGGACATAACTGATGTCCCAGAAGTCTTTACACCACCTCCACAAACACAAATCACTGATCCTCTTGCGGAATTTCGAATTACCAATACTATAGAATATTATCACGTTTGTTGTGGTGAACGACCTGCAGGACGTTTTCATCTTTCTGGTGACGATCTTCTAGATACTGAATCAATTGCTGGGCCTTCTCACGGTGCAGTAGGCCAAGATCCTTCTTGGTTCGGTGATTTTCGACGAGTCTTGTTTGGTACTGAATCCCCTCTCTACGAAATCATCAACCCTCCTGAGTCTCCTGAACCAGAGACTGCACCCGAGACTACTACTTATCNGTTGTTGCGACGTTGGATTTCATCACCAACTAGTGGCTTCGATATCAGAAGGTATTGTTTGCTTGGTGTTTGTCTCTAGATTTAGTTTACTAGTGTTTGCTATTGTTTTCTCGTAGTTGACCATAGGATTTTCGTTGGGGATTTTGTTACTCATTTACAATTGCTCCCCCGCGACGTTCGTGTAGGATGCAAGGTTTGTCTCCGGAACATCTGAAAACTTCACAACCTTTGCACACAACAACACCTGAGGATACCCCTAAGGACTCTCCTCATCCGGGTGAAATCCCTCTTGTTACTTTACCACACGTGGACATAAGTGACGTCCCATAAGTCTTTACACCACCTCCACAAACACAAATCACTGATCCTCTTGCGGAATTTCGAATTACCAATACTATAGAGGATTATCACGTTCGTCATGGTGAACGACCTACAGGACGTTTTCATCTTTCTGGTGACGACCTTCCAGATACTGAATCAATTGCTGGGCCTTCTCATGGTGCAGTAGGCCAAGATCCTTCTTGGTCCGGTGATTTTCGACGAGTCTTGTTTGGTACTGAATCCCCTATCTACGAAATCATCAACCCTCCTGAGTCTCCTGAACCAGAGACTGCACCCGAGACTACTACTTATCGTTTTATTCTCCCTCCCGAGATGGCTCATCTCACTATTACTTCAAGTGTCCAAACTACGATTCCGACGACTACTCTTGCACCTATTAACACTCAAAGAATACCTAAGGCTACTCCGAATCTACCTCCTGGTTACCATGCATTAAATCCTACATTGAATGCTCCGCATCCAACACCACCTCAAACTCCAGCTGGTTCTCCAGGTGGTCCTCAGTTTCCTGGGCATCCTATTCCCGGTTTCATCCCGACACTCCCTCAGTTTCCTAC
>JZKD02S1493116.1:0-10709 GCA_000966675.3 Picea glauca
CGGAATGATTCTCTGTCAAGGTTAAGGTGCTCGGAGGGTGGCTTCGGCCTATGGTTGGGTGACAAGGGTATTGTCAATGGTAAAACGAGCACACAATCTTTAATATTCTAACAAATACTTGGACGTTGGGTATATTTTTGGAATAGGAATGTATAGCCTCCTTCAATGCACCTCCAACAAGCTTCAGATCAGAATTTCAAAAATTTTGAAATTTTGTCCCTAGGGTTTCTAGGGTTTCACTAATTTTTGCAGAAATTTCAGTATTAGGGTTTATGAAACTCATTGAAGGAGATCTTAAGCTCACAAGTGTTCTCCTATCTTTAAAATGATTATTTTTGGCAGTCATAAGTCCAATAAAACCCAAAAGTGATAGCCTAGCCTAGTCATTAGGTTTTCTAGCCCAGTTGACAAAGGGTTGTGAAGAATATTAAATTATGATGAAAAAAACTATGATGGAAGGTAATATTGATGGATCAAGCAAGTTCAAGTTCTTGGAAGACAAGACTTAAAAAGAAGACTTATTTTGGGTGATACAAAAAGGTGTCACTGTGACATACCTCCTTCATAAAGATGTCAGAGGATAGAGATCAGCCATGTGCCACTGGAGAAATTATATCATGACCCTCATGTATGCACTTGTATATATATTATTTGTATCATTGTCATGAGGGTAATTGCAAGATGAAGGAACCTTTTTGTTGAAGTCTTGAATCTAGAGGGATCTCAGTGCATTCAGAGGAACAACACACTGGAAGTGAAGACTCCAGGTTTGATTATTGAAATTGTCATTCCTCTAACCTATATTTCTAAAGTTTTCTACATTACAAGTAGGTGTTGTAGCTATGAAAACAATCCTTAAATTTTTTTAATTCTAGAGATGCACTCATTATTCTCCTTTAGGAAATATTCTTGTTTTGGTTCCTCTTGTTTTCTTGTTCCAGATAGGTTAAGATCAAAGGAAAATGTTTATCCTTCAGAGGGAGCCACTTGACTCAGAGGGAGTCGAAATTGTTTGAGAAAGAGGAAGAATAGAACCATCATTGGGGAAACCAATGCAATAACACATGATCATAATCTTTCTATGATTCTACGGGCATAAGCATGCATGGCACAATATATTTTCAAAACAAGAGTCTTCACCAAACTTTGAAAAACATAACTCCTGAAGAAGTCTTCACTGGAATGAAGCCTGAGATTGAACACTTCAGGTTATTTGGGTGCCTAGTGTATTTTCATGTACCCAAAGAGAAGAAGTCCAAGCTAGATCCTTTAGAAAGAAAGTATACAGTGAATCTTCAAAGACATTCCATATCGACATCCCTAGACAGAGACAGTTTGAGACAAGCAGAGACGTTCTCCTTGAAGAAGAGATAGTCTTTCAAAGATTCAGATAATCTCATATGGAGATTAATAGTAAGACAATATCTTCTCCCCCTTCAAAAATTCAGAGGGAGACATACATTATTCCAGTTGATCCAGTTTCTCCAGTTGATATGTTCAGAGATATTGCAGTAGGGAATAAAAGGCCTACCTAGACTCACTCTACAAGAGGTAGAGAAGAATACAAGCCTCTCGAGGCACATCCCGAGAAATAAAAATAGATTTTTGAGCTATCCTTCAGTCATGAGCCACTTCTTTGATTATGAGCCTTCTTGTCATAAAGAAGCAACATGAGAACATGTATGGAAAGATACCATAACATAATAAAACCAATATATCTTAAAATAATGATGTATAAGATATTGTTCAGAGACCAGAAGGGAATTTTGTAATGACTTCCAAGTGGATCTATAAAATCAAGCATGCAGTTGATAGAAGTGTCGAGAAATACAAAGCGATATCTATAGCCAGAGGTTTCTCACAAACATAGGGAGTTGTCTATGATGAGACACTTGATCCATTAAACTCGATACACTTCCATCCATACTACCATCCATGAGTTGGAAACTATATCAGATGGATGTATTCTTGATGAGTTTGGATTTCAGCAAGAGTGTTGTTGATCCAAATCTATATCATTACAGTGTTGGTGACGAGAGCCTGATTTAGATGACTTATTTAGAAATCCTTGTTGCTGAATACAAGTAATCCTTCACTTATGAATTCAAGATGAAGAATCTCAGTATGATGCACTAATTATTGGGACAAGAAGTATGACAGAGGATCGATGATATTTTCCTGAGTGAAGGAAAATATACAGTGAAAATATTAAAGAAGTTCAAGTATGACAGAATGAAAAATCCATCGTGATGGATTTAAAGAAGAAGATTGATGATGATTCAGATGAGACTGATCCACAACTGATTGGATCACTGATGTATCTGGTTAACACCATACTTTATTCATACCATGCAGTGAATGTTCTTAGTCATTTCGTGAGTCAACCGAGACAGACTCACTAGACAACAACAAAACATGTATTAAGATATATACGAGGAACAATTGGATATGGCTTGAGATATGCCTCTAGTGTGAACTTGAGTTTGCAGGATATGTCGATTCAGATTGAGAAGAAAGTACAGTGGACCGAAAGAGAACATCTGGTTGATGTTCTACCATGAATTTTTCCATGGTTTCCTGATGCAATAGGAAACAAAAATTTTTGGCCTTGAGTAACATAGAGGTAGAGTATATAGCATCGAGTGTGCGAAGCAGTGTGGCTTCAATAGCTTATGACAAATGTACTTGACCATGAGATGGATCCTATGATGATAACCAAGAGCCGTGTGTAAAGATACTTGAGAACCCAGTGTTTCCTGATGGATCGAAACATAATGAGATGAAATATCCTTATATCAAAGATATAATGCAGAGGAAAATAGTACACATGCAGTACCTTCCTACACATGAGTAGATTGCAGACACCTTCACCAAAATAACTTGGTGAAGAATGCCTCCCTAGTTGAGAGGGATTGTTGATGACTCCAACCAAGAAAAAATTCAAATTACATCCGTGTCAGACTTGGCACGATAAAGGATGCCTCCCTAGATGAGAGGGAGTGTTGATGATTAAAGATATGTGAGACATTCTCCAGCTTACAAACCTATGAGATGTGGATCATTGAAGCTATGTGAGATATTCTCCAATTTACAAAACTGAGAGAAAGATCTTGAAGAGGGTGTGTGGTTCCTATTTGATACAGAGCTAGAACGTAGAGATGAACTCCTCCATACAGAGAGTTGAGAAGAACTCCAGATGATTCTCCTGTGTAACACAGTGAGAAAGGTGATCTGCAGAGTTGGACGTGCTTGTGGCTGAGCACAAGGTGAACACGTTAAATCCCAAAGTGTTGGGTGCATCGTCATGAGAAAAGAAATGAAGATGATGTATTAGCCTCCTCTGAGCAGAAGAGTTGAAAAGAAAATCCAGATGAATCTCTTGTGTAATGTAGTGTGAAAGAAGATCTGTTGATTGGACGTGCATGTGGACGAGCACAAGTGAACGTGATCCTAATGGCTAAGCACTAGTGAAGAAGTGGTTCTTCTGTGTAATGCAGTGAGCCAGAGATATGGACATCCCTATGGATGTGCCCCTAGTGGATGAGCACTAGTGTGTGTATAATATCCCTTTCTATATTGTTCAAGAGTCAGACATGCCTGTAACCCTAATTGTAATGTAAAGGGTACAGGTCAACCCCACCTTAATGTGACTGGAAATTAATGTAAAATATAATTAATCTAGTTAATATTAATTATATTATAAGCTATTGAGGTAGGCCCTATTGTTCCAATAGACACTTATGTTGACAGGTTCGTGTTAGTATAAGTAAAGGTAAATTCCCCATTGAGGAATCATATCTCTCACATGAGTTTGGAAATTTCAGCAAGTATATCTCCTTGGGAAAAGTGCGCACCTCTCTTGGGCGCTAGTCTTCTAGGGTTTGAGAACCCTCTTGTGTGTGAGGTATTATTGGTGGTAAAGGTATTTCTCTTGAAGAATATAGCAAAGGATTTGGATGGATTTTCTTCCCTTGTTGAGAAGGGTTTCCTAGGATACTTCTTGTGTTCTTGTGCAAGGTGTTTCTTCTTGTGATCTTGGTTGCTGCAACATTATTGTTTATGGTTAAGACAAATGAAAAATTGAAATGAACTAAATTCTTAACCTATCTTATTGAAAAATCAACACCTACAAGTTTTTAATATGTCTCCTTCCCTTCTCCCCCACAACGAGCATAACAAGTAGCACTAGGATTCCCAAAAGACACAAAATCCTAGTTTCTTATCTCACAAAAGCTACAAGATAAAATGCTTTAGTTTATCCTATAGGTTTCAAAAATCTATTCTTATTTTCCTCATTAGGGTGAAACAATAACCCTAGGATTTCCCTTGAAATGTTTCCAAGAACCCAACATCCAAAACAAACAGAGAAAACGTACATAAAAAAGATTACAAGAAGATAAGTTTTCCCTAGCATCACATGTCTAACTCAAGCATTTGATATCAAGACTGAAAATGTATAAGTGTGATGAAATTAATCTCTCCTTATCCTATTTATATTAGAGGAGAGGGAGGCATATTACACAAAGAAAAATAGTCCATTACAAGCAACCTAACTATACACAATATAGGCCCATATGTGGAGTGCTCCAACTCTAGGTGACACATGTCAACCTTCAAGGCATGCATGTCGAACAAGCAAGGCTCCAAGGATGAATTCTCCTTAATAAATGTCTAACACTCCTTCCCCAATGGTCTCCAATGCTCCAATGATCCCTCCTAAGTCATGTGTACCTCTTGGTCCACCCCACCAACATGAATACTCTTCGACCCAAGCATCCTCAAGTTAAGTACAAGACTCCATGAAAGAAATCAAGTGTCCCCATTCCATCTAGGTCTCAACATACTCCTCCAAGATTCCCAATGCTCCTCCTCAAACAAAAATCATCCTCCTAAGAAAGAAACCACCCTCCATGTTTCGTGCCATGAATAAGTCATCAAGCTCCACAAGTCTACAATGATATAAAGAAGAATGTCACACAAGCATCAAGGCAAGGCATACGAATCAATGAGAAAGTCAAATCTAATATGTATGTCCATCACAGTACAACCAAGGTTCATCCATACACCATGCACCCCACATCACATGAAGCACCCCAAAACATGGTATAAATACTTTCAAAGTAACCCTAAAAGCTAACAAACACAAAACAACACTAAGATTTCCAAATGCCATAAAATCCTAGTCTTATTCTCTCACAAGAGATACAATATAAATCAATTCCTTTGCTCCTCTAGGGTTTATTTATCCCAAGCCCTAGTCTTATTTTTCTCCTTAGGGAAAAATTCTAGCTCCAATATTCCCCTAATGTTCCTCCAATAAACTAGGCAAAGAAACTAAATGTACATGAAGAAGAGTATAAGAATACAAGTTCACTCTAATTTCACATCTATAACTCAAGTGTGTGAGTCTATGAGTGAACAAGCACAAGTGATGAAAATAGTCTCTCTTCCCTTTATTTATATAAAAGGAGAGACCAACAATCATAAGGTGGATCAAGTCCATATTAAGCAACCTATCTATTCACTAAATAGTCCCACATGTGGAGCACTCCAACTCCAAGTCACACATTTCAAGCTCCACTAGAATCATGTCTAACAAGTAAGGGTTAAAGGATGAACACTCCATGAATTGTGTTCAACACTCCTACTCCAAAGTCCTCCAATGCTCCAACACTCCCTCCTAGGCCATGTGTACCTTTGGTTCCATCACACCTACATTATCACTCATCAACCCAAGTGTCCTCAATTCAAGTACAAGCATCCATACAAGAAGCTAAGTCTGCCCATATCATCTAGGGCTCAATGCCATTCTATAGGATTCCCAACACTCCTCCAAGGCAAGTCATCCTCTCATGCAAGAAACCAACCTCCATGTGTGCACCATGTTAGCACTAGAAGTCACCTCTGGATTGCACCAGAGGTAAGCCCGATACCCATCAGTTTATATGTCACTATGAATGAATTTAAGGATGGTCGAATGGACGCAGAATTAGAATAATATCACTTTAACTCAGAAAAATTGGGCTAGCATGAATAAGCATATGAGGTCTTGATCTAACTTCAGTCGGTAGGTTGTAGTAAAGGGTGAGTGGGGAAGAACTGATGAGGAAAAGTAGAGGTCTTCTATGGACATCGGGTCTTCCAGCAGCCTAAGGAAGAAAATATTTGAATACAATATCCTCTTGAACCTGGAACTTCAGAAAATTGAAAATGTCGTAATAATATTGCGATCAAAAATACATTACAACACGATCACAACAACTCGACTGGATCACCCATGCTCGAGTCTTCAATATCAAAAGAAAAAGAGATGATAATAAAGTTGACTGTTATTAAACAAGAAGTTTCAAATGGCTATCCATAACCAGAGAACCAAAGACTTCATTAAAACTTTACAATACGAGAGCTTAGTTCAACCATCGACCCTTAAAAAAATATCAAAACAGAGTATTTATAATCAGAACAACCTACCAACACCAGGAGTGTAACTTGGCTATAGAAATCAAAGATTTGCATCTGTATCTTCTTTTGTCAGGCTGCACTTGCACTCCTCTGTCAGACGCAAGATTATATCGGTATGGCTCTGGCAGAGAAATCTGTCCACAGGGGTACCACGAGCTGACCACTCCAGAACCTCCATGCCTTCCATTTATGGATTGAGCCGAGGTTTCAACCACGTTCTCAATTTACATTAAGTTCTTTTCCCCAGAGAGTGTCTGAGACGAAATGCTCAGGGGATGACCACATTCCTACTCCCCAAGGCTCGAAAGCTAGCCTCCTTTCCTCTGGATCCTCTTCAATGTAACCCAGGGCCATGACCCTACGCTAATCTCACATGAAATCCTAGTATTTCACGTTTCAAGGGTTTTCATATGGCTCACCTTTAGATTTCCCGATATCAGAATCGGAGAAATCACTTATCTAACCGACGGTCAGATCTGCTTCTAAACCAATGGGTGAGATGCTCCCTATGGACTCTGAAAAAATCCTCCATACATGACTAGGGATCGGATGCTTCTCCTAAACCTTAATTTCACATGACCATGGGCCATGACCTAGTGCCTATCTCCAAAGGCGTTTCAGGATTTCGCCTTTCGAGGATTCCTACATGATAGACTTCAAAATTCCCAATCAACAAAACTGCAAAATCTCTAATCAGGCACCACGTGCTCCTCTGGTTTGGACGACCCAAATCGATTTCACATTTCACGAAATTTTCTTGTGGCTCAAATCAAAACCCCCAAAACCCAGTTCTACAACATTTCTTAATCTACTGCCACCTGTCCCCATTGGATCGGATGGCTCCCACGAATCTCGAGTTTTGGGACTTTGGCATATCAACACATCGGTTCATTGGTAATCGACACATCGAGACTTTCATGCATTCCTTACTTAAATTATCCCAAAGCTCATTTCCCCGAATACTTGGATCAAATGACACCTTTCCCCTTCAAGATCAACGACTCATGTTTATTTTGGGTTTCGAGACTTCAGATCCTCAACAAAAAAATTTAACAACATTTCAAACTCCCGATTCCTGTGATAATTTTCCACCATTGATCTCTCCCAATGAGATCCATGACCCATATTTAATCTGTGCTCGACCTTTTATTTTGGGCCTGCTCTGGCGCTAACCTTCACACAAATTTGACCTTCCGAAAGAACACGCGTCGTTGATCGATAACCCTGATTGGATCTCCGACGTTGAAAGGTTAAAACTTCCTTTTTCTTGATTCGAGTCTAGACTGATTCGTTTGAGTGTTGTGCTTTGTGCTCTGGCCACAGTCTGCAGCCCTTGAAAACTTTATGTGATAACATTTGGCTCCATAGGGGATGGCATGCTCCCTGCGAGCTACCAAGAACAAGTAGTTCCAGTGCCTTAGATATTGGGTTATGGAGTCATGCTAAAAAAAAATCTTGCTGAGGATTAAAGTATGACAAGAAAACTATCCTAAAAATTAAATAAAAATACATAGTCTCCAAGAGGAGCTTATTTATGTACATTCCTAGACTAATTGATTTTTACAAAGTTCTAGGTGAAAGAAAACTTCCACCATATCCATTCAAGTAACTTCCTAACTAGAAGCTATTTTACTCTATCACATATTGATAGCAGATGATGCAACCGTGACAACAGGACGATTACATCATTCATCTTTCCTCTAGATGGAAATGGTGGGATAAGACTTGGAGGCTTCAAATCATGGAGGAAAAGAAACTCCATGTATTTCCCTACAAGCTCATAGAATGAGTGAGAAAATTTATAGGGTTGGTTGTAGAAACATGAGCTGTCCCATAGTTGTTCACACAGGGATGAATGTCTCTAGAAAGCGTAGGTGAGTGCACAGTTCATGCAGGCTGACTGGTCCCAGGTGATGGTTTCTCACTCACAGTCTCAGGGCAGGATATAAACTGCTCATTTGGCTCTCCCTCTCCTTTTTCATGGCTCTCCCAAGGGTCATAGTCATAATCGTCATAAACAGGACCCATGGGAAATCTCTTCTCTTGGTCTTATGCAAGCCCAGGATGACTGATTTCCACACAATGTTTTCCCTCAACGAATAGAGGATAAGGCTCTGTCGTATGTTCTTGGAAATCCTGCATATCCAACTCAGGATTTGATTCATAGCTATCATATATAGGTTGGTTACTCCCCATGCTATCAAAAAGTTGTGTAGGGCTCTGCTTCTCTTCATCAGAATAATCATCAAAGTTGGGTGAGCAAAAAACTCCTCCATATTGAAAAAATGGAACGATATCCCCATCCTTCCTTTCAATCCCAAATGTAAACACATCATGGGAAATATTGTGAAGAAAAAGAGAACCATCCTCTTCCACACTGGCTTATTCCTTTAAATATGAGACAACAAGCTCATCAGGGGCAGAAACTAATGCTCTTTAGCCATGAAATATTCATTATCCTCCTCAGTAGCGTTGCCAAGAACATATGCCTCAAGGAATGGAAAATCCTCTATGCCTTCTCCAGATTCTGACCTTTCTAGTTTGGCAGAGAGAGATTTTACCAGTTCCATCAGCTCACCCAAAGAATATTCTTCCTCCTCATGGTCCTCATCCTCACAGTCTCCATTAGACACAACCACATCTTGATCATGGACTTCACATTCCTCACAACAATTATGACAGATTAAATCAGAGAAATAAAACCTTTGGCAATGCTTATTAAAAGCTGCATGAAACTTCTCCAGGGAGGAGATGCTAGCAGGGGGTAAAGAATGATACCATTCATGAGCATCCCCTGCTAATGAGAACATGAACATATTCATTAATACATATTCATGATGTATCTCCCACTAATGCATGAGTTCATGAAACTTGTGGAGGCGCTAAGTAGGGTTGTCCTCTTTAAGCTCTTTAAAAATGGGCAAAAAATCAATACACTCATCGACAACATGAGTAACATTAGGAAAACCAGGAACAAAAAAAAAATTAAATGGAGCAAACCTCCGAGCCAAGATTTTTTCCATTTTGAACCAGTGGAGTCGCCAAGCAATCCTTCAACCATGGAGTCACTAGGTGAATGACATGAAGTAGGAGTGTGTCTGGTCTCTATTCACCATCAAAGAATAGATCTAATTGTTGTGTTCTCCTAAGGGCTACCAGGTGTAGCCAGAAGAAGCCACACTGAAATAGTGGAGTCGAGACAATGGAGTCACCTCAGTGGAGTCACCAGGTGCAAGTGCAATCTTCAAAGGTTCTGATGTATGATACACCTTCAAAATCAGAAGTTCGTTGTCGTTATACCCATAGAAAATATTCATTCTATCCCTGGCAATGGTGCCAGAAATGTTAGCACTAGAAGTCACCTCTGGATTGCGGCAGAGGTAAGCCCAGTACCCATCAATTTATATGTCACTATGAATGAATTTAAGGATGGTCGAATGGACGTAGACTCGGGATAATATCACTTTAACTCAGCAAAATTGGGCTGTCATGCATAAGAAGATGAGGTCTTGATATAAATTTAGTCAGTAGGTTGTAGTAAAGGGTAAGTGGGGAAGAAATGATGAGGAAAAGTAGAGGTCTGCTATGGACATCAGGTCTTCCAACAACCTAAGGAAGAAAATCTTTGAATACAAGATCCTCTTGAACCGGAAACTTCAAAAAATTGAAAACGTCATAATAATATTGCAATCAAACAAACATTACAACACGATCACAACAACTCGACTGGATCACCCATGTCCGAGTCTTCAATATCAGAAGAAAAAGAGATGATAAGAAAGTTGACTATTATTAAACAAGAAGTCTCAATTGGCTATCCATAATCAGAGAACCAGAGACTTCATTAAAACTTTATAATATGAGATCTTAGCTCAACCATCGACCCTTAACAAAATATAAAAACTGAGTATTTATACTCAAAACAACCTACCAACACTAGGAGTGTGACCTAGCTATAGAAATCAAAGCTTTGCATCTGTATCTTCTTCTGTCAGGATGCACTTGCACTCCTCTGTCAGACACAAGATTAGATCGACATGGCTCTGGAAGGGAAATTCGTCCACAGGGGTACCACAGGCTGACCGCTCCAGAACCTCCATGCCTTCCATTAATGGATTGAGCTGAGGTTTCAACCACCTGCTCAATTTACATTAACTTATTTTCCCTGGAGAGTGGCTGAGATGAAATGCTCAGGGGATGACCACGTGCCTGCTCTCCAAGGCTCGGAAGCTAGCCTCCTTTCCTCT
>JZKD02S1493138.1:0-10709 GCA_000966675.3 Picea glauca
GAGGAGTGCTAATTCCATCTAATCCATGACATGATATGGTGGGAGTCATCTCTTCATAATAAATATCTTTTACATATTCATCTTGAGATGGTTCTTGTTCTTCTTCCTCTTCACAATCTATGTAGAATAATTTAGTCTCACCACACTTATGTCCCCTACTGTACTCATTGTCATAATTAAAGCATAAACCTTTTGCTTTTCTTTCCTCCAATTTTTGAGGTGTCAACCTTGTAGGTTGAGGTGGTTTAGAAGAAGGAAAATTATTCTCTCGATAGATGTTAGGGGTGGTTCTTCTAGTAACCAGAGCCATATTTTTACTTTCAACATTTCTCGCCACCCTGAACGCATTCTCCAATGATTTGGGTTCCCAAAGGTGAACCTCATTTTGAATGTTATCCTTTAAAGTTCCTATGAAGACATCAATCAAGTGCTCATCTGGAATATTCATTACCTTTATATAAAATCTTTGGAAGCTCTAAATGTGCTCTTGCTCCACAACTGAATCCTTTTGCTTGAGATTTATCAATTAGTTGAAGAATGTATTGCTCCTTGCATCCTCATAGTGTGCTATCATTTATTCTGTGAAAATTGTCCAAGTAACAAGTGATTTTCGAGAACAAAGCCATCGATACCATACAAACTGATTAGGTTCTAAGTATAAGGACGCAATTTGTACCTTTTGTGTGTGTGGCACATCATGTAGATCAAAGAACTGCTCCATCTGGAGTATCCATGTGATTGGATTCTTACCATCAAACTTCCTCATATCGATCTTAGAAAAGTGGTTGGTCTTCAACCCAAAGTTGGAGTTTCTCCAGTCTTGATTCATCTTCCTTGTGTCCTCATCATGAATTTCATGGGATGCATTGTCACTTTCAGGTGGCCTCTCTATTAGCAAATTTTTCAACCCTTCCATGATCTCCCCTTTTAAGCCATCCATCTTAGTACCCATCATTGTTTCTAGCTTAGCTTCAATTGAATCCATCATCTTTTGTAGTTGATATTTTGTTAGTACCTTCTTTTGTAAATCATCTATGTCCTTGTGCATTTCTTCACCTTCATCAAGAGTCCAAGTAGGATTGTCTGAGGGATTATTTGGTGTAGAAGTTCCCTTTTTTGGTGGCATGTTGGCCAAGTATCACTAAAAGGTAGGAATTCCTAATTGTCTTAGGCATAGGTCCTCATAGACAAGGCAGTGTTAGGTTCTATAACTCTCTCATATACGTGCGCGTTCCAACAATAATACTCATCCCAAAATATCAGGGCACTAACTAAGGAGGCTTGACCATGCCCTTAGCTGTACTATCTGACTACCCACGTACTAGACAATGATCTCTATTGTTCTCGGTGTACTATATCAATAAGACGACCAAATGATTTACTTGGTTGGTCTCATGATTCTAGGGGGTCTTCCGATATACGCCAGGTATGTAGGAGATCAAATCCATAGTAGTGTTTTCAAATGTGCAATTGTTCAAAAGGGGCCTTTCCACATACTTTAGGTATGTGGAAGAACCACACCGTCCCCGGGTTGTAGCGCTGAGAAGTAACAACAACTCCTATGTTTAGAGATATTAGAACACATATCTACCTACAAAACCCTAAGATTCTCCCAAATTTACGTGATACTTCTTTTATCCCACTTTATGCTACTTTTTGAATCACCCGAATTGGATCTTCTAGTCAAAAGATATGCAAATTTCCAAAAACAAAACACACCTTTTAAAACCCTGATTTGGACATTGTTCTGCTAGCCAACCTTTCTTCTGTTGTATCTCTACAATTTCAGCCCTTCTGAGTCTAAAATTTTGGCCTGAGGTAGCCTGATGTGTCCTCTTTCCAACCCCATAGGTTATACCAATATTATATTCTCCAAGAGAATTTTATGATAACTTTCCCAAGATGTGTTGATTTTTTCCCTTTCAGGAGAGCGAATTTGTACGGCCTACCGCGTGTCACTGTCTTCACTTCAAAACTTGAAATTTGCACCAATAAAACTTAGGTCTGTACCCTAACCAATGGAATAGGTATCACTCAATTTGGAGGTTTGTAGCTTCTGATATAATAGTTTTCCTTAGAACACATGTTTTAGACTGAAATCTGAACTAACCAAAAACCCTCATTTCCTAAGAGAATAAATTTCAGAGTACAGTGAATCAAGGGCTGAAGTTTATACACAAGATACTTCACTATTCCCCCTTAGTACTTTAAAAATTTATGAACCTGAAACAAAGCCAAAAAAAATTGGGAGCGAAAATTCCAAGATGACCTGTTTCAGACTAGTTTCAGGACTAGTCAAAAACCCTAACTTGAACATAATGTATCTCCAAAAATATAATGAACCGATATCTGAAATTTGGACCCAAGTTAGCTCTATATGTCTCTTCTACACCATATAAACTCCAGATCTTGAAACCTTCCAGAAAAAGAGTTGTAGTGATAATTCCAAGAAGACTTGTTTGGAAGAAGCCAGTCCCGAGGATTGTCTAGCTCTGATACCAAATGTTAAGTACCAAATATCAAAATAGCATAAAAAACTNGAGGAGTGCTAATTCCATCTAATCCATGACATGATATGGTGGGAGTCATCTCTTCATAATAAATATCTTTTACATATTCATCTTGAGATGGTTCTTGTTCTTCTTCCTCTTCACAATCTATGTAGAATAATTTAGTCTCACCACACTTATGTCCCCTACTGTACTCATTGTCATAATTAAAGCATAAACCTTTTGCTTTTCTTTCCTCCAATTTTTGAGGTGTCAACCTTGTAGGTTGAGGTGGTTTAGAAGAAGGAAAATTATTCTCTCGATAGATGTTAGGGGTGGTTCTTCTAGTAACCAGAGCCATATTTTTACTTTCAACATTTCTCGCCACCCTGAACGCATTCTCCAATGATTTGGGTTCCCAAAGGTGAACCTCATTTTGAATGTTATCCTTTAAAGTTCCTATGAAGACATCAATCAAGTGCTCATCTGGAATATTCATTACCTTTATATAAAATCTTTGGAAGCTCTAAATGTGCTCTTGCTCTGCAACTGAATCCTTTTGCTTGAGATTTATCAATTAGTTGAAGAATGTATTGCTCCTTGTATCCTCATAGTGTGCTATCATTTATTCTGTGAAAATTGTCCAAGTGACAAGTGATTTTAGAGAACAAAGCCATCGATACCACACGAACTGATTAGGTTCTAAGTATAAGGACACAATTTGTACCTTTTGTGTGTGTGGCACATCATGTAGATCAAAGAACTGCTCCATCTGGAGTATCCATGTGATTGGATTCTTGCCATCAAACTTCCTCATATCGATCTTAGAAAAGTGGTTGGTCTTCAACCCAAAGTTGGAGTTTCTCCAGTCTTGATTCATCTTCCTTGTGTCCTCATCATGAATTTCATGGGATACATTGTCACTTTCAGGTGGCCTCTCTATTAGCAACTTTTTCAACCCTTCCATGATCTCCCCTTTTAAGCCATCCATCTTAGTACCCATCATCGTTTCTAGCTTAGCTTCAGTTGAATCCATCATCTTTTGTAGTTGATATTTTGTTAGTACCTTCTTTTGTAAATCATCTATGTCCTTGTGCATTTCTTCACCTTCATCGAGAGTCCAAGTAGGATTGTCTGAGGGATTATTTGGTGTAAAAGTTCCCTTTTTTGGTGGCATGTTGGCCAAGTATCACTAAAAGGTAGGAATTCCTAATTGGCTTAGGCATAGGTCCTCATAGACAAGGGAGTGTTAGGTGCTATAACTCTCTCATATACGTGCACGGTCCAACAATAGTACTCGTCCCAAAATATCAGGGCACTAACTAAGGAGGCTTGACCATGCCCTTAGCCGTACTATCTGACTACCCATGTATTAGAGAGTGATCTCCCTGAGTATTGTTCTCGATGTACTATATCAATAAGATGGCCAAATGATTTACTCGGTCGGTCTCATGATTCTAGGGGGTCTTCCGATATATGCCAGGTATGTAGGAGATCAAATCCATAGTAGTGTTTTTAAATGTGCAATTGTTCAAAAAGGGCCTTTCGACATACTCTAGGTATGTGGAAGAACCACACTGTCCCCGAGTTGTAGCGCTGACAAGTAACAACAACTCCTATGTTTAGAGATCTTAGAACACATCTCTACCTACAAAACCCTAAGATTCTCCCAAATTTATGTGATACTTATTTTATCCCACTTTATGCTACTTTTTGAATCACCCCAATTGGATCTTCTAGTCAAAAGATATGCAAATTTCCAAAAACAAAACACACCTTTTAAAACCCTGATTTGGACATTGTTCTGCTAGCCAACCTTTCTTCTGCTGTATCTCTACAATTTCAGCCCTTCTGAGTCTAAAATTTTGGCCTGAGGTAGCCTGATGTGTCCTCTTTCCAACCCCATAGGTTATACCAATATTTTATTCTCCAAGATAATTTTATGATAACTTTCCCAAGATGTGTTGATTTTTTCCCTTTCAGGAGAGCGAATTTGTACGGCCTACCGCGTGTCACTGTCTTCACTTTAGAACTTGAAATTTGCACCAATAAATATTAGGTCTGTACCCTAACCAATGGAATAGGTATCACTCAATTTGGAGGTTTGTAGCTTCTGATATAATAGTTTTCCTTAGAACACATGTTTTAGACTGAAATCTGAACTAACCAAAAACCCTCATTTCCTAAGAGAATAAATTTCAGAGTACAGTGAATCAAGGGCTGAAGTTTATACACAAGATACTTCACTATTCCCCCTTAGTACTTTAAAAATTTATGAACCTGAAACAAAGCCAAAAAAAATTGGGAGCGAAAATTCCAAGATGACCTGTTTCAGACTAGTTTCAGGACTAGTCAAAAACCCTAACTTGAACATAATGTATCTCCAAAAATATAATGAACCGATATCTGAAATTTGGACCCAAGTTAGCTCTATATGTCTCTTCTACACCATATAAACTCCAGATCTTGAAACCTTCCAGAAAAAGAGTTGTAGTGATAATTCCAAGAAGACTTGTTTGGAAGAAGCCAGTCCCGAGGATTGTCTAGCTCTGATACCAAATGTTAAGTACCAAATATCAAAATAGCATAAAAAACTACAAATAAGTACTGCACGCCTTGAAAAAGAGATAAACTCAGATAATAATCCTATTCGAGGGGACAAACTCCTTACACATTACATCAATTCACAAATACAAGATGATTCCAAATGAAAATGTCTCCTTGGTATATATAGGAGACTAGGAGGTACAATTACAACTAATGGACCCAAGACAACATAAATAAAATAACAATACTAATGTAATATGACCCAATTAAGGAGTGATGTGCAACGATTTAGGGCTTAACGTGATCCTAAAGTAATCCTTGTTCCTACTAGAAATGTTTGAATTTTGTCCATGATGCATTTGCCTTTATATATCCATCAAACTATGCAGCATGGAAACGTTCAATCAGTTATGTTATTCTTGAGCCTTGATTAACCTTTCATTGTCTACTCTACAATGTTGAAGTTCTACCCTCAATATTTTCATAGTCTCTACAATGTTTGGAGGGGTCTCTTTATTTCTACATCCACTGGAGTCGATCTTTCCATTCCTCCTATGTAGATTTTCACCTATGATATTTGCTTCATAATCATAATGGTTATGTGCATCTTCCATGATGACAATTTGCTCATTCCAACAAGACTAGAAATTTGTTCCACTCTGTCACCCTGCCATAGCAACCTTGGTACCCAATAAGAAATGTGCACAACAACAACCTATTATCTTTGTAATGTCAACGAAATATCATTATAACATCTATGTTCATTCTTGATTTCATGCCCATACTAGCTTAATATTGTAACTAGTTATTTTCACACTATGTCCTTTACATTTATAGCTCATAATCGTAAGAGTGTTGTAACATGAGCTCTGATATCACTCTGTCATGTACCCATCCCCCTTTATATCCTTATTAAGAGAGTAGGGTATTTTTTTAATGCCAAGTTTCTCATTATCCTTAAACCTTTGAGTTTTCTTAATTCTTTTACATTTGAGTGAATGCTTATTGCGTGGGTCATAGACCACACATGCCCCTTTTATCCATGTCAAGATAGTGTGAATTAACCATGACCCAACATCATACCATCAGTCATAACTTCAAAAACTTGTCAAGCCCGATCCAAAGATTTTCCCCAACCCATCCTTTAGAGGTTAGACCTATTGAGGCTCTTTGAAAAAATATATTTCAAATGATCTCGATAATCCATTAGGCCTCATTTCGAAAGGCCCCAATGAACTATTGGGGCTCTTTGAAATAATATATTTCGAAATGCCCTAATGAACCATTAGGTCTCTTCAAAAGAACATCTTTTGAAAGGACCCAATGAACCATTAGTTTTCCTCAAAATATCGAAAGAACATTTTTCGAAAGGCCATGATGAACCATTAAGCCTCTTCAAAAGAACATTTTTCAAAAGGCCATGATGAACCATTAAGCCTCTTCGAAAGAACATATTTTGAAAGTTCTCGATGAATCATTAGGCCTTCTCGAAATATCAAATGAATATCTTTTGAAAGGCCTTGATGAACCATTGGGCCTCTTTGAAATATCATCTAATTTTGAAAGGCCTTGTTGAACCATTGAGCCTCCTCACAGATCAAAAGATTTGAAAAGGCCACAATGAACCATCATGCCTCCTCAAAATATTGAAAGAACATCTTTGAAAAGGCCTTGAGGAACCATTGGGCCTCCTTGAAAGATCAAAATATAATCTTTAGAAAGACCCCAATGAACCATCGGGCCTCTTTGAAAGTTTATTGTTCAAAAGACCCTAATGAACCATTAAGCCTCCTGAAAAGATTCACTCGATAGAAAATCCATCATACCTCTTAAAAAGTACTTCTTTTGAGATATAAACATTAAAGAACAAACTAGCCACCATTCATTCATCACTTTGAACTCAATGGAAGGCTTGAAATAAAATTCTTGCAGGCTTTGAATGCGATTCAAACTTAGGGGTCTTAAAGGATGTTCACAAATTCTGCATTATGATGGTGTTTGTCTTATAGCCACACCATCATACATGAATGTATAACTACTCTATCCTCAATAGTGTAAATTTGAATGCATAATGATATTTCAAATCCAAATACCTCTAAGGCTATTCAAATCCCATAGAATAATGCATCTAATTATTACAACAAGCTAAGATGCAACCTCAGGCACTCATGAATTATATTCCAATGCATACATAAGAAAACACACCTTAAATTTAGAATTATAAATAGGAATTCAATACATAAATTCATAGCAGAGATGGAACACTTATCTTTAAACAAGCTAATCCAAGGAAACAGGTTGCAAGTGAGTGATTTTCAACTCAATTGTAGGTAATCCTTTGTGGATGACACCCCTAAGCTAGGTTACAAGGCCACTGGGGTGAAGGAACCATGATATGGACACTTAGGTAATTCACACAACCTAATTGATTTCACACTCAAATAATTTGTTCAATGCATAATTCTCCCTGCAACCTTCCAACTGCCCATCCATGGCACTCCTTTTCACCCTCCACACAACACTCAAAATATACCCTTTCTTTGCTAAATAGTCCCTTAGGCACAATAGAATACCTTTCCTTCTATGCTCAATAGTCCCTTAGGAAACCATCCTCCCTGTTTGGTTTTCTCATTGTGTGTAGAAAGAGACTAATCTACTGTTTTCCTTCAAGATCAACCCAACAGAGTCATCCCATGGCTCTTTATTGCTCAATGAGTAGAAATCTACAAGAAATGGGAATGCATTCCTATCAACTCAACCTCTATGCTCCTATGTAGCCTTCCATCTCTCTTCTCAGGCTCATATTATCTTCTTCCTCAACTCTATATGGTCATCTACAAGTTTGAATCACAATCCCCTTTATGAAAATAGAGCTCCAAAACCTAAAGGTGCATGAGTACGAGGAATGGTTTGACGAGTTATTGAGGGTGAATGAGATTGTTGTCTTGCATAGTAGGAGAGTACATGAATGAACAAATAATCCTAATAATTCCTCAAAATGGGAATAGTCAATTTAAATTTGCATGAGGAGAGGACATGAGAAAAGAGATGGTTCAAATTTCCAAGTGGTTTGAATTCCTATGGGGATGGATTCTCTTACACTCCTCAAGTCTTGTACTCAAACCTAATGCTCTCATAACTAATGAAGGTGAACTTCCCCACCAACCACCACCTACATTCATTGACTAATGGTTGGGCATTTTTAACAAGGCACATGGTGAAATGATTAATGTTAGGAGACTTAGGAAACTTAGGATTATTTGTCATCCCCTTGGTCCCCCTTTCCTTTTCCCCTCTATTGGACTCATATCCCCTTTCTTTCCCTCAACAACCAACCTTGGAAATTTATATATATTTTTTGAAATAATATGTACATATCCTGAGTATACCATGGCATGCCTACCCCATGGTATATCGAAAGCATATTTAATGAAGTACATGCCTAGACATTCACTAGTTAGGCCTTGGCCTTGAGCTCAACACTAAGATTTCATACAATATATTTACTTCAATTACACATAAGGTCATTCATATAACTTGACTCCCATCACTATATCCACTTATTACAATTTGATCCAAAGTATCCGAAGTGTCAATTTAAACTTAATGAGGGTTTTAAACACCTCCCACTTAGTTACTGGGGGATCACCGTCCACATCTCGATGTGGCTTTCCCACCAAGTTTAGGCATGGTCTTCTAACTTCTATTGGGAAAATGATATATTTTTATCTTCTTCTATGTTACAAACCCTAAAATATATCTCTAATTGGTGCAACCATTGATTAAACTCAACAACATCAATGTTACCTTGATTGGGTTTGATTTCCACCTTTTCTTCCAGTTTAAACAAAGATTGGGAAGAAGTGATGTTGGATCTTGGCCTCTCTTTCTACAACTCCTTTTATGGGTTTTCTTTGTCTCCACATTTCTCATCTGTGCTAGCTTTCAAGTTAGAGCTACTAAACTTCTTAAAAGGTCCAAAATTTCCCTATAGAGTTTCCATGAGGATTGTCATGTTGCAAGATATGTCAATGTCTTGTGCTTCAATCTTTGAAAATCTCTCCTCTGATTCATCCATTGGTTTGTTACTTTACTTATCCACCATGGCTAGGGTTTTGAGACTTCTTTATTTAAGCTAATTCATTGATCTTGGTATTTTCCACAAAAACTCCAAAGAAAACTACTTTGATGCCAATATGATCTATAACCTATTGTGGATATTCTATTGGATTAGTTAGTCACAACAAATATTATAATTTTTTGCAAACTATTTGTTAAGCAATGTTTTACTTAAGATTAATATTTAAAATTATTAACTTAGCACACAAAACACTAAAATAAGTTGACATTGAAATAAAAGAAGCTAAAATAAATACTGCACCATCCACATAATGAACACAAGATATACCTTGGGAAACCCAACCAAAAGGTGGGGACTATGCCCTTCTCTATTTTCTCAGTTATGAAATGCAAATACAAAGAAAGATGAACTTATTATCGAGTTACTAGGAACATTGTGGCCTATATGGATACAACATGGTCTTCTACTTCCTATGTATTGCTCCAATATCCCACTCTCTTGCTCCATTCAACTATGGAACAATAAGTCAATACAACATTGAATGGAAGCCATTCCTTTCCTAATGGCTGAGTATTTAACATGTCTTGATGGTTATCCAAGGTTAGGTTTAGGGTTTTTACATGCCTTAACTCCTAATTAGGGTCAGGGTTTTATACCCTCTTGAAATTCCACACATGACTATGTCCACATGTGTGAGCAATAAGAGTTGTTGTGGCATCCATTGGTACCATGGTGGTCAATATGATAGGTAAACTTGCTCGAGGCGTAACTTCTTCATATAAACTTTGATTGAGGTGATCTTTGTGTCGTTGGAAAGTTCTTGGTGTGTAGAACAACTTCAAGAGGCTAGAACTTTGTTCACAAAATTTTAACCCCCAAAATGATTTTTGAATGCCTCAAGCAAGATTTGAAAGTTTCAGGACCTAAATCACCAAAACATGACCTACCCCTAAAATGGGCCCTAGAAGCCTTTAGGTAATATTTTTCTACCCAAAAAGTACCAAAATTGATGACAAATTATATAGTGATGCATTTTGGATTAGTTTCCAAGCTAGAAGTTTGCATGGAAACAACATGGCATTTGCTAGATTATGAAATTTATTGCGTTGGTGATGTATAAAAACACTACACAAGTATTGAAGGATTACTTCTGTAACTAGCATGACCAATGAATTGATGTGTCACGTAGTCATCTATTTGGTCAACTATATGGTTTGACTTTGATCCTTCATATATAACTTAGATATTTCTCATGATTTTATGCTTCATGTGTACAAGCAAGCAAAAATGACTTGATAACAATTCTCTAAAATAAAATAACCATATTGGCTTCATCTTAAAACACAAAATATTGATCTCAAAACAAATGTGTTCCAAAGAACAACAAAAGAAGTTCCCATAGACTAAAGTTGAAAACCTCCCAACCTAAAAAAAAAAAACATGAAATATTAAAATGACATATTCATACGTTGATTTAAAATATTGTATTGTTCCTTTAAAGGTGAAACTTTTAAAACCACATACCATCATGAACAAGAAAACATATTTATGAATGCAACCAATGCATGGCCCTCAAATATACACATCCAATC
>JZKD02S1493149.1:0-10709 GCA_000966675.3 Picea glauca
CCCGAGAAGACTGTGGGTGATAGAACTCCCGAGGAGGAGTTGGAAGAGCATCGACTCTTCGGGCCGTAGAGTGAGAGGGTCCTGGTGGGGTGGCCGCCTGCTGAGAGTGCGGTTGTCGTCAATATTCCTTTCTTCATGTTTTTTTTCTTCATTGTTGTGTTTTATGTTGTTTGGTGATAACCTTTATGTAACCCCCGTGTACAAGAGGACAAAAATGGTGTGATACTAGATGTCACCTGCTATATGAGGTTAAGATAAAAACTATATAGTTGAACTACATCATGGATTTATTTTCTATAACTAAGAGAGAGAGAGAGTCAAATTTAGGGGGACCCTGGCTGAGAGAGAGAGAGGAAGCCACCTGCGTGAGAACAATGTTAGGTGAAATCAATCTATAATTTCTTCAAATGAGGTGAGAATACCATGCTTGTGTAATTTTCAAGTCAATTACAATATGGAACATGATAGATATGAATCCATATCAGAATATATCTGGAAATGAATGTTGCTTCCTGATCTAAAGATGAAAAGACTTGTATCATTGAAATATTTGCAAGTTTTTAATTAAGTGTGCTTAGGAAAAATGATCAATTTGCAAACACATAAATTAGGGAAACGTTCACATTCAAGATGCAGATAATAACTAACAAATAACAGTGAACAATAAACACATAACACAACAAATGATAAAGGAGTTCACCCCTCTCTTGGGCTACATCTCCTAGTCCAGTTTCCAATGGATCTTTTATATTATTTGCTGAAAGTGATAAAATTAGTGCTTTACAGTGCTCAAAATGCCAAATATATGGCTTCAATGTCTCCATAACATCCAGAAACCCCTAGCTGGGATTTTTCAGCACCTGGTTTGGCCAAAATATGAAGAAGATAGGCTTCCTGGAGGTTCCCCCCTCAAGCTTGTTGTCTCTGGTTCACCAAATTGCACCTCTGTGTGTCTAACCTAGCTTCTGGGCATTTCCTGTTCCTAAACCCATCACACACACACGCATTCCCGCAAAATGCACCAAATTGTCACACCGTTAACAGAAATAGGCCCCACAAATGTGGAGGTATTGGGCGCATGGGGGTCCATATGGCCACATCCGAACTCAATTTCGAGGCTTCATTACAAGGTGGCATGAGTGCTTGAAAAGTGGTGGCACGTGGAGGAGTTCTGTTGGTAAGGCTCGCGCACAATAGTTAAGGGTCATATGTAAATGACGCACAAAACCGAGGGTTGGGGATAAGCCCCAACCCGGACCCGTGCCCAAATTGTAACTTAAACAAATTCAAATAAATATTTGCACATAGTATGGTTAAGAACTGAAGCGTGGGCTAGTGGTAGCCCACCCTTTGCCAAGTCGCTCCATGTGTGGAGGTCCAAGGTTCGAACCCCACAGACTCCATAATATTTTATCCCACATCACGGTGCCACATGGCACCGCCCAATTTGTCCACCTAACATGCCACATGTCCAACTTGCCATTCCACTGTCCAATCACCATCTTCCACATCAACAACTACCACATTAGTAATTGTACGAACTATACAGTCAACAAATTTTTGCTTGTTTCACAAATTGAAAAGAATGTGATATCTCACTCATACAATGTTTTTTTGAACCCGTTTAAGTTGTGTTGGGTTTGTGAGGACAAGGTCTACACCCCTTTTTGTTTTGAAGCGATTATGATCACTTTGAATTTTGAGCAAAATTTGATCCCTTGGATCACTCCTTCCCATTGGGAATCTTTTGGACCTCCAAAAGACTATTTTCAGTCTATCTAAAGATGAGGGTACAGTTCCCTCACCTTTCCAACCTCAATCCATTTGGACTTGCTTGGATTTGTGTCTTTAAGACCAACTCAAAGATATTCCACATTTCTCCATTTTGAAGTTCTCATCCTCCTATCAAGGATTGTCTCTTCATGCAGTTATGTAAGATATTCTGGCGAGAAATCATCTATAGAGGGAATCTGAACATGCTCTCCTTGATCATCAATCAAAGGAGGCTCATACAATTTCAAATTCTCAACATCGACAACTGCATACATTTTCATATAAGGAGGCAAATCCAAACGGAAGGCATTGTTACCAATCTTTTCAAGAACCTTGAAAGGTCCATATCGAATTGGTTTCATTATTTTACCTTCTCCTTTAATCCTCTCCTTTCTAATTTAAAGCCAAACTTCATCTCCAAATTGGAAACTTTGATCAACACAATGCTTGTCATGTCTTGTCTTGTACTTGCCTTGGCTCTTTTCCAATTGTTCTTGTACCATTTGATGTATCAAAACATGCTTCAAATATCCAAAACATGCTTCAAATGGAGATGGTTGAGTTGAACAGTGCTTAGCCAAATTGTAAGCATGTTGAATGTAGTGTAAATGATCATCCCAAAGTTTAGGATGCTTGTTTCAATAACCACGAAGAAGATGCACCACTATTCTATTAACCACTTCTGTTTGACCATTNGCTATATGAGGTTAAGATAAAAACTATATAGTTGAACTACATCATGGATTTATTTTCTATAACTAAGAGAGAGAGAGAGTCAAATTTAGGGGGACCCTGGCTGAGAGAGAGAGAGAGGAAGCCACCTGCATGAGAACAATGTTAGGTGAAATCAATCTATAATTTCTTCAAATGAGGTGAGAATACCATGCTTGTGTAATTTTCAAGTCAATTACAATATGGAACATGATAGATATGAATCCATATCATAATATATCTGGAAATGAATGTTGCTTCCTGATCTAAARATGAAAAGGCTTGTATCATTGAAATATTTGCAAGTTTTTAATTAAGTGTGCTTAGGAAAAAGGATCAATWTGSAAACACATAAATTAGGGAAACKTTCACATTCAAGATGCAGATAATAACCAACAAATAACAGTGAACAATAAACACATAACACAACAAATGATAAAGGAGTTCACCCCTCTCTTGGGCTACATCTCCTAGTCCATCTTCCAATTGATATTTTATATTATTTGCTCAAAGTGATAAAATCAGTGCTTTACAGTGCTCAAAATGCCAAATATATGGCTTCAATGTCTCCAGAACATCCAGAAACCCCTAGCTGGGATTTTTCAGCACCTGGTTTGGCCAAAATATGAAGAAGATAGGCTTCCTGGAGGTTTCCCCCTCAAGCTTGTTGTCTCTGGTTCACCAAATTGCACCTTTGTGTGTTTAACCTAGCTTCTGGGCATTTCCTGTGCCTAAACCCAGCACACACACGCATGCCCGCAAAATGCACCAAATTGTCACACCGTTAACAGAAATAGGCCCCACAAACGTGGAGGTATTGGGCGCATGGGGGTCCATATGGCCACATCCCAACGTAATTTCGAGGCTTCATTACAAGGTGGCATGAGTTCTTGAAAAGTGGTGGCACGTGGAGGAGTTCCGTTGGTAAGGCCCGCGCGCAATAGTTAAGGGTCATATGTAAACGACGCACACAACCGAGGGTTGGGGATAAGCCCCAACCCGGACCCGTGCCCAAATTGCAACTTAAACAAATTCAAATAAATATTTGCACATAGTATGGTTAAGAACTGAAGCGTGGGCTAGTGGTAGCCCACCCTTTGCCAAGTCGCTCCATGTGTGGAGGTCCAAGGTTCGAACCCCACAGACTCCATAATATTTTATCCAACATCACGGTGCCACATGGCACCGCCCAATTTGTCCACCTAACATGCCACATGTCCAACTGGCCATTCCACTGTCCAATCACCATCTTCCACATCAACAACTACCACATTAGTAATTGTACGAACTATACAGTCAGCAAATTTTTGCTTGTTTCACAAATTGAAAAGAGCGTGATATCTCACTCATACAGTGTTTTTTTGAACCCATTTAAGTTGTGTTGGGTTTGTGAGGACAAGGCCTACACCCCTGTTTGTTTTGAAGCGATTATGATCACTTTGAATTTTGAGCAAAATTTGATCCCCTGGATCACTCATTCCCATTGGGAATCTTTTGGACCTCCAAAAGACTACTTTCAGTCTATCTAAAGATGAGGGTATAGTTCCCTCACCTTTCCAACCTCAATCCATTTGGCCTTGCTTGGATTTGTGTCTTTAAGACCAACTCAAAGATATTCCACATTTCTCCGTTTTGAAGTTCTCATCCTCCTATCAAGGATTGTCTCTTCATGCAGTTATGTAAGATATTCTGGCAAGAAATCATCTGTAGAGGGAATCTAAACATGCTCTCCTTGATCATCAATCAAAGGAGGCTCATACAATTTCAAATTCTCAACATCGACAACTGCATACATTTTCATATAAGGAGGCAAATCCAAACGGAAGGCATTGTTACCAATCTTTTCAAGAACCTTGAAAGGTCCATATCGAATTGGTTTCATTATTTTACCTTCTCCTTTAATCCTCTCCTTTCTAATTTAAAGCCAAACTTCATCTCCAAATTGGAAACTTTGATCAACACAATGCTTGTCATGTCTTGTGTTGTACTTGCCTTGGCTCTTTTCCAATTGTTCTTGTACCATTTGATGTATCAAAACATGCTTCAAATATCCAAAACATGCTTCAAATGGAGATGGTTGAGTTGAAGAGTGCTTAGCCCAATTGTAAGCATGTTGAATGTAGTGTAAATGATCATCCCAAAGTTTAGGATGCTTGTTTCAATAACCACGAAGAAGATGCACCACTATTCTATTAACCACTTCTGTTTGACCATTNTAAGATAAAAACTATATAGTTGAACTACATCATGGATTTATTTTCTATAACTAAGAGAGAGAGAGAGTCAAATTTAGGGGGACCCTGGCTGAGAGAGAGAGAGGAAGCCACCTGCATGAGAACAATGTTAGGTGAAATCAATCTATAATTTCTTCAAATGAGGTGAGAATACCATGCTTGTGTAATTTTCAATTCAATTACAATATGGAACATGATAGATATGAATCCATATCATAATATATCTGGAAATGAATGTTGCTTCCTGATCTAAAGATGAAAAGGCTTGTATCATTGAAATATTTGCAAGTTTTTAATTAAGTGTGCTTAGGAAAAAGGATCAATTTGCAAACACATAAATTAGGGAAACGTTCACATTCAAGATGCAGATAATAACCAACAAATAACAGTGAACAATAAACACATAACACAACAAATGATAAAGGAGTTCACCCCTCTCTTGGGCTACATCTCCTAGTCCAGCTTCCAATGGATCTTTTATATTATTTACTCAAAGTGATAAAATCAGTGCTTTACAGTGCTCAAAATGCCAAATATATGGCTTCAATGTCTCCAGAACATCTAGAAACCCCTAGCTGGGATTTTTCAGCACCTGGTTTGGCCAAAAATGAAGAAGATAGGCTTCCTGGAGGTTTCCCCCTCAAGCTTGTTGTCTCTGGTTCATCAAATTGCACCTCTGTGTGTCTAACCTAGCTTCTGGGCATTTCCTGTGCCTAAACCTAGCACACACACGCATGCCCGCAAAATGCACCAAATTGTCACACCGTTAACAGAAATAGGCCCCACAAACGTGGAGGTATTGGGCGCATGGGGGTCCATATGGCCACATCTCAACGCAATTTCGAGGCTTCATTACAAGGTGGCATGAGTGCTTGAAAAGTGGTGGCACGTGGAGGAGTTCCGTTGGTAAGGCCCGCACGCAATAGTTAAGGGTCATATGTAAACGACGCACAAAACCGAGGGTTGGGGATAAGCCCCAACCCGGACCCGTGCCCAAATTGCAACTTAAACAAATTCAAATAAATATTTGCACATAGTATGGTTAAGAACTGAAGCGTGGGCTAGTGGTAGCCCACCCTTTGCCAAGTCGCTCCATGTGTGGAGGTCCAAGGTTCGAACCCCACAGACTCCATAATATTTTATCCAACATCACGGTGCCACATGGCATCGCCCAATTTGTCCACCTAACATGCCACATGTCCAACTTTCCATTCCACTGTCCAATCACCATCTTCCACATCAACAACTACCACATTAGTAATTGTACGAACTATACAGTCAGCAAATTTTTGCTTGTTTCACAAATTGAAAAGAACGTGATATCTCACTCATACAGTGTTTTTTTTAACCCTTTTAAGTTGTGTTGGGTTTGTGAGGACAAGGCCTACACCCCTGTTTGTTTTGAAGCAATTATGATCACTTTGAATTTTGAGCAAAATTTGATCCCCTGGATCACTCCTTCCCATTGGGAATCTTTTGGACCTCCAAAAGACTACTTTCATTCTATCTAAAGATGAGGGTACAGTTCCCTCACCTTTCCAACCTCAATCCATTTGGCCTTGCTTGGATTTGTGTCTTTAAGACCAACTCAAAAATATTCCACATTTCTCCATTTTGAAGTTCTCATCCTCCTATCAAGGATTGTCTCTTCATGCAGTTATGTAAGATATTCTGGCGAGAAATCATCTGTAGAGGGAATCTGAACATGCTCTCCTTGATCATCAATCAAAGGAGGCTCATACAATTTCAAATTCTCAACATCGACAACTGCATACATTTTCATATAAGGAGGCAAATCCAAATGGAAGGCATTGTTACCAATCTTTTCAAGAACCTTGAAAGGTCCATATCGAATTGGTTTCATTATTTTACCTTCTCCTTTAATCCTCTCCTTTCAAATTTAAAGCCAAACTTCATCTCCAAATTGGAAACTTTGATCAACACAATGCTTGTCATGTCTTGTCTTGTACTTGCCTTGGCTCTTTTCCAATTGTTCTTGTACCATTTGATGTNGCATGATAGGATTATGCTTAAGAATAATTAAAGCACTAATAATAGGCCTAGAAAGCATATCAACAACTTTGTTATAAATGCCTTTCTTATACCTTATGACCAAGTGGAATTGTTGTAGAAAACCCATCCATTTGAAGTGCCTTGCTTTTTGTAGCTTTGTTTGTGATTGTAAGTATTGTAATGGTTGATGATCTGTGTGAATGATAGTTTCTTTTCCCAACAAATAATGTTTCAATTTTTTCACACTTTGCACCAATGCATACAACTCCTTATCATAAGTAGGTTAATTAATCACAACACCACTAAAAGTTTCATAATGAAAACAAGCGGGCTTACCATGTTGTAACAAGACTACTCCCATTGCATAATTGCTTGCATCAGTTTGGATTTCGAAAGGTTGTCTCAAATTTGGAAGTGCAAGAACTGGGACTGAACTAATTTTTTCCTTCAAAGTATCAAAAGCCTTTTGTTGCTTGCCTCCCCATTAGAAAACCTGCTTGATGCTTGTCACTTCATGTAATGGAGCTGCAATTGAAGAAAAGTTAGCAGTAAATTTTCTCCAATATTGGGCTGCTCCCAAAAAACTTATTACCTCTGTCACATTGTTGGGCTTGGACCACTCCAATATGAATTTGACCTTGGAGGGATCAATTTTCATTTCTCCTCCACCAACAATATGCCCCAAGTAAACAAGTGAGGTCTTTCTAAACTCACATTTAGACATCTTCAAAAACAACTTTTCTTTTTTCAAGACATCTAAGACTTTCTTTACATGCATAACATGTTCTTCACGAGATTTGATAAAAATCAAAATGTCATCCAAGTAGACAATAACACAATCATTAAGAAAAGGCCTTAAGACATCATTCATGACTCTCATGAAAGTAGCAGGAGAATTGTAAAGTCCAAATGGAATTACCATCCACTCAAACAAACCTTGCTTTGTTTTAAAAGTTGTCTTTCATCTGTCTCCTTCAACAATCCTAATCTGATGATATCCACTTCTGAAATCCAACTTAGTAAAATACTTAGCATCTTTCAATTGATCAAGCAAATCATCAATTATAGGAAGAGGATAACGATTCTTTATCATAATCTTGTTCAAGGCCCTGAAATCTACACACATGTGCCATGTACCATCTTTCTTTGGAACTAAAACAATTGGAGATCCACATGGCGATGTGCTTGGCATGANTCTTATACCTTATGACCAAGTGGAATTGTTGTAGAAAACCCATCCATTTGAAGTGCCTTGCTTGTTGTAGCTTTGTTTGTGATTGTAAGTATTGCAATGGTTGATGATCTGTGTGAATGATAGTTTTTTTTCCCAACAAATAATGTTTCAATTTTTTCACACTTTGCACCAATGCATACAACTCCTTATCATAAGTAGGTTAATTAATCACAACACCACTAAAAGTTTCATAATGAAAACAAATGGGCTTACCATGTTGTAAAAAGACTACAACGATTACATAATTGCTTGCATCAGTTTGGATTTCAAAAGGTTGTCTCAAATTTGGAAGTGCAAGAACTGGGACTGAACTATTTTTTTCTTTCAAAGTATCAAAAGCCTTTTGTTGCTTGCCTCCCCATTAGAAAACCTGCTTGATGCTTGTCACTTCATGTAATGGAGCTGCAATTGAAGAAAAGTTAGCAATAAACTTTCTCCAATATTGGGCTACTCCCAAAAAACTTCTTACCTCTGTCACATTGTTGGGCTTGGACCAATCCAATATGACTTTGACCTTGGAGGGATCAATTTTCAGTTCTCCTCCACCAACAATATGCCCCAAGTAAACAAGTGAGGTCTTTCTAAACTCACATTTAGACATCTTCAAAAAAACTTTTCTTTTTTCAAGACATCTAAGACTTTCTTTACATGCATAACATGTTCTTCACGAGATTTGCTAAAAATCAAAATGTCATCCAAGTAGACAATAACAAAATCATTAAGAAAAGGCCTTAAGACATCATTCATGACTCTCATGAAAGTAGCAGGAGCATTGTAAAGTCCAAATGGAATTACCATCCACTCAAACAAACCTTGCTTTGTTTTAAAAGTTGTCTTTCATGAGTCTCCTTCAACAATCCTAATCTGATGATATCCACTTCTCAAATCCAACTTAGTAAAATACTTAGCATCTTTCAATTGATCAAGCAAATCATCAATTCTAGGAAGAGGATAATGATTCTTTATCGTAATCTTGTTCAAGGACCTGAAATCTACACACATGTGCCATGTACCATCTTTCTTTGGAAATAAAACAATTGGATATCCACATGGCGATGTGCTTGGCATGATGACCCCTTTGTCAAGAAACTCTTGGATTTGTTTTTTAATTTTAACATTCTCTATGACTGACATCCYGTACATACCAATRTTTGGAAGAGGKAAATCTYGYTGCAAATGTATTTCATGTTGGATACCCCTTATTGGAGGCAATCCCTTTGGTTCCTGAAACATCTCATCATATTGGTTGACAACCTCATATAAATCAGATTTCAACTTTGCATCACAACCTTGGAAAACTTCTTTTTCAACATTTTCTTTGGGTTTAATCATCAAGAAGACAAAATTCTTACTAGCATTGAATAATCTCTTCATTTGTCCCACATTTACAAATGACAAATTCATCTTCTTTGTATGTTCTCTAACAATGTACTCAAATCAATTTTTAAACAAATGATACTTGTTCTCATGACGATGAAATATGTCTCTCCTATCATATAAGTATGGGCTTCCCAACACAATACGATAGATATCCAAAGGAATGACATTAAGCTCTACCTCATCTATAAAATTTGTTGTGATGGAAAATCTAAGTTTGCACCTTCTTGTCACCTACAATTTAGCATTGTTACATATCCAACCCAGAGGGTATGGTTTAGGATGTGTAATAGTTTCCCAATTTAATTTCTTGACAGTGTCTTCAACTATGAGGTTTGTTTGAGATCCAATTTCAAAAAGAGTATCTATCTTGGTATGCTTTGAAATAACCCTTATGTGAAAAAGCTCTATTCTTTATTTTTCTTGTTGAGTTTCATTGAAGATACTACTACTTGAATAACTAGTCCTTACAAAAGAACCCTTACCTTGATAACCCATGGCTGCAATTTTTGTTTCATCACTTGAATCAGAACCTAAATCTTGTTGTATGGTTGTAGCAGTCTTTGGCTTCCCTTTGTTGTTGAACTTTTTGGGTCTTTTTTCAAGATGAAGTTTCCAACAATGGTCTTCATCATGGCCATATTTTGAACAGTGTTTACATGTAAATTTTTCTCCCTCTTTCTTAACTGAAGAAATCTTTCTTCCATTTCCCTTGAACTTCCTCTTTCCCTTGTCTCCATGATTAAAAGGATTCTTGCTGCCCACATGAGTTTCATTCTTCCCTCTTGCTTCCAAATGAGATTCCTGAACACAAACTTCATGTAGATTTGAAGGGTTAAACATGAGCATTGTATGTCTCAAGTAACTATGTAAAGATCCAATGTATTTGAGTAAAGTTGCTTGAGAAGACAAATCAACTCCCAAAACCAAAGCTCTTCTCCTAAATTATTGAGTAAATCTTTGCACATTTTTCCCTTTAGCTTGTCTAAAATTTTGTCAATCCATAATAGCTTTCTGCAAGTATGCTAATGGATAAAATTGTCTTTTAATTGCAACAATGAAATCATTCCAAGAGGCTAAAATTTACCGGGTTTCTTCATGTCCTCTTGAGTTTTGTCTTCCCACCAAATGAGTGTTGCACTATCCAATCTTAAAGAAGCAAGATGAACTTTAGTTTCATCATCTTGAATCCTTTGTATCCTACAATACACTTCAATCTGATGAATCCAATTATCTAATTTCTCAACATTTGCCTCTCCATTGTACATTGGCAATTCAAATTTAATATCAAGCTTTAACAAAGGAATTTGTGGAGGAATTTTACCATGTCCCTTTGGAGAATTTGGAGGTGGTTGTGAAATGGTAGA
>JZKD02S1493160.1:0-10709 GCA_000966675.3 Picea glauca
AAAACTACAAATTATGGAAGATGCAAATGGAAGACTACCTATATCAGAAGGATCTTTTCGTATTGTTGGGAAGAAAAGAAAATAAGTCGACGAGTATGAAGGACGAAGAATGGGAAGTTATTGACAAAAAGGAACTGGGAACAATACGACTGTGCCTCGCAGTGTTAGTGGATTTCAATATTTCAAAAGAAATGACAATGAAGGATCTTATGAATGCATTGGCTAAAAAATATGAAAAACCTTCAGCCTCCAATAAGGTATTTCAATTGAAGCGATTGTTTAATATGAAGATGTCARAAGGTGGGTCTCTTACCAAYCATTTAAGTGAATTTRATATGGTTAATAATCAACTAAGTTATGTAGTAGTGGACTTTGATGATGAGGTTAGGGATCTTATAATATTGTGCCCATTGCCAGAAATATGGAATGGCTTGGTCATGGTTGTAAGTAACTCTGTCTTTGGTTCAAACACTCTGAAATTTGATGATGTTGTTGGTGTTATCCTTGGTGAGGAAATGCAACGGAAAATCACAGGTGAGACATTAGGTAATGTGTTGATCGTGGAGAATAGGGGAAGACAAAATGAAAAAGGAAAGAGCTCACGGAACTGGGAGAATTATAGGAAGGGTACATCCAAATTTATACTAGGAAAGATAGAATGTTAGAATTGTGGGAAGAAAGACTGAAGAGCTCCAAAGAAATAAAGAGATGGACAATAGAAGAAAAATCAATAAGAAAATGTAACAGGGGATGTGTTACAATATGCTTTAATTATTTCTTTAGATAATATTATTGAATCTTGGAGAATGGATTCAGGGGCTTTGTTTCATGCCACACACCATAGGAAATATTTTCAAGATTATGTTCAAGGTGATTATGGATAGTTTTATTTGGGGGATGTTGAACCATGTAAAATTGTTGGAATGGGTAAGGTACAAATAAATAAAAAGAATGGAAACCAATGGTTACTAAAAGAGGTGAGACATATACTAGATCTGAGAAGAAATCTAATTTCAACAGGGAAGTTGGAAAGTGAAGGATGTATATCTACATTTACAGATAAGGCGTGGAACATCACTAAAGGATCGATGGTAATGGAAAAAGGAGAGAAGGTAGGTACATTGTATTTATGTACTGGTAATGTTGACTCTTCTATCTCTTTAGCTTCTATAGGAGTGGATACAACATTGTGGCATCATAGGCTTGGACACTTGAGTGAGAAGGGGATGAAAATACTTCACAAACGAAATATGTTACCATATCTTAAACAAGTTGACTTGGATTTATGTGAGCACTTTGTTTATGGAAAACATAAGAGAGTCATATTTATCAAATTCAGAAAGGAAAAGAAGAGTGAAATGTTAGAGCTTGTGCATATAGATGTATGGGAACCAACTCCAGTATCATCTCTTGGTTAATCTCATTATTATGTTACTTTTTTTTATGATGCAACTAGTAAAACATGAGTTTATTGTGTTCGAAAATAATCTAATGATTTTGACACTTTCAAGAAATGGAAAGATTTGGTTGAGAATGAGTCAGGAAAAAGGGTGAAGTGTCTCTTATCAGACAATGGAGGTGAATATTGTAGCAGAGAGTTTGATGATTACTATTGTACCATGGGATTTGTAGAGAGAAGGACGTTCCAAGAGCACCACAAGAAAATGGTGTGTCAGAAAGGATGAACAGGAAAATCACGGAACATGCAAGTAGTATGAGATTGCATGCATGATTTCCCTTACAATTATGGTTAGATGTTGTAGATAAATTTTTTTACTTAATGAAAAAGGGGCCTTTAAGATCCTTAGATGGTGGCATTCTAAAGGAGGCATGGATAGGTAAAAATTTAAACTACTCATTTCTGAAGACTTTTGATTATGAAGAATTTTTCCATATTGATAAAGAAAATAGAACAAAGCTTGNCCATTGCCAGAAATATGGAATGGCTTGGTCATGGTTGTAAGTAACTCTGTCTTTGGTTCAAACACTCTGAAATTTGATGATGTTGTTGGTGTTATCCTTGGTGAGGAAATGCGACAGAAAATCATAGGTGAGACATTAGGTAATGTGTTGATAGTGGAGAATAGGGGAAGACAAAATGAAATAGGAAAGAGCTCACAGAACTGCGAGAATTATAGGAAGGGTACATCCAAAATTATACTAGGAAAGATAGAATGTTAGAATTGTGGGAAGAAAGACTGTAGAGCTCCAAAGAAATAAAGAGATGGACAATAGGAGAAAAATCAATAAGAAAATGTAACAGGGGCTGTGTTACAATATGCTTTAATTATTTCTTTAGATAATATTATTGAATCTTGGAGAATGGATTCAGGGGCTTCGTTTCATGCCACACACCATAGGAAATATTTTCAAGATTATGTTCAAGGTGATTATGGATAGTTTTATTTGGGGGATGATGAACCATGTAAAATTGTTGGAATGGGTAAGGTACAAATAAATAAAAAGAATGGAAACCAATGGTTACTAAAAGAGGTGAGACATATACTAGATCTGAGAAGAAATCTATTTTCAACAGGGAAGTTGGAAAGTGAAGGATGTATATCTACATTTACAGATAAGGCATGGAACATCACTAAAGGATCGATGGTAGTGGAAAAAGGAGAGAAGGTAGGTACATTGTATTTATGTACTAGTAATGTTGACTCTTCTATCTCTTTAGCTTCTACAGGAGTGGATACAACATTGTGGCATCATAGGCTTGGACACTTGAGTGAGAAGGGGATGCAAATACTTCACAAACGAAATATGTTACCATATCTTAAACAAGTTGATTTGGATTTATGTGAGCACTTTGTTTATGGAAAACATAAGAGAGTCATATTTATCAAATTTAGAAAGGAAAAGAAGAGTGAAACGTTAGAGCTTGTGCATACAGATGTATGGGGACCAACTCAAGTATCATCTCTTGGTTGATCTCATTATTATGTTGCTTTTTTTTTATGATGCAACTAGTAAAACTTGAGTTTATTGTATTCGAAAATAATCTAATGATTTTGACACTTTCAAGAAATGGAAAGATTTGGTTGAGAATGAGTCGGGAAAAAGGGTGAAGTGTCTCTTATCAGACAATGGAGGTGAATATTGCAGCAGAGAGTTTGATGATTACTATTCTACCATGGGATTTGTAGAGAGAAGGAAGTTCCAAGAGCACCACAAGAAAATGGTGTGTCAGAAAGGATGAACAGGAAAATCACGGAACATGCAAGTAGTATGAGATTGCATGCATGATTTCCGTTACAATTCTGGTTAGATGTTGTAGATAATTTTTTTTACTTAATGAAAAAAGGGCCTTTAAGATCCTTGGATGGTGGCATTCTAAAGGAGGCATGGATAGGTAAAAATTTAAACTNGGAAAATCACAGGTGAGACATTAGGTAATGTGTTGATCGTGGAGAATAGGGGAAGACAAAATGAAATAGGAAAGAGCTCACGGAACTGCGAGAATTATAGGAAGGGTAAATCCAAATTTATACTAGGAAAGATAGAATGTTATAATTGTGGGAAGAAAGACTGCAGAGCTCCAAAGAAATAAAGAGATGGACAATAGGAGAAAAATCAATAAGAAAATGTAACAGGGGATGTGTTACAATATGCTTTAATTATTTATTTAGATAATATTATTGAATCTTGGAGAATGGATTCAGGGGCTTCGTTTCATGCCACACACCATAGGAAATATTTTCAAGATTATGTTCAAGGTGATTATGGATAGTTTTATTTGGGGGATGATGAACCATGTAAAATTGTTGGAATGGGTAAGGTACAAATAAATAAAAAGAATGGAAACCAATGGTTACTAAAAGAGGTGAGACATATACTAGATCTGAGAAGAAATCTAATTTCAACAGGGAAGTTGGAAAGTGAAGGATGTATATCTACATTTACAGATAAGGCGTGGAACATCACTAAAGGATCGATGGTAATGGAAAAAGGAGAGAAGGTAGGTACATTGTATTTATGTACTAGTAATGTTGACTCTTCTATATATTTAGCTTCTACAGGAGTGGATACAACATTGTGGCATCATAGGCTTGGACACTTGAGTGAGAAGGGGATGCGGATACTTCACAAACGAAATATGTTACCATATCTTAAACAAGTTGATTTGGATTTATGTGAGCACTTTGTTTATGGAAAACATAAGAGAGTCATATTTATCATATTCAGAAAGGAAAAGAAGAGTGAAACGTTAGAGCTTGTTCATACAGATGTATGGGGACCAACTCAAGTATCATATCTTGGTTGATCTCATTATTATGTTACTTTTTTTTATGATGCAACTAGTAAAACTTGGGTTTATTGTGTTCGAAAATAATCTAATGATTTTGACACTTTCAAGAAATGGAAAGATTTGGTTGAGACTGAGTCAGGAAAAAGGGTGAAGTGTCTCTTATCAGACAATGGAGGTGAATATTG
This sequence comes from Picea glauca, assembly GCA_000966675.3. Classification (NCBI taxonomy): domain Eukaryota; kingdom Viridiplantae; phylum Streptophyta; class Pinopsida; order Pinales; family Pinaceae; genus Picea; species Picea glauca. The sequence continues at coordinate 4,438 of JZKD02S1493160.1, forward strand.
CAGCAGAGAGTTTGATGATTACTATTCTAGCATGGGATTTGTACAGAGAAGGAAGTTCCAAGAGCACCACAAGAAAATGGTGTGTCAGAAAGGATGAACAAGAAAATCACAGAACATGCAAGTAGTATGAGATTGCATGCATGATTTCCCTTACAATTCGGGTTAGACGTTGTAGATAATTTTTTTTACTTAATAAAAAAAGGGCCTTTAAGATCCTTGGATGGTGGCATTCTAAAGGAGGAATGGATAGGTAAAAATTTAAACTACTCATTTCTAAATACTTTTGATTATGAAGAATTTTTCCATATTGATAAAGAAAATAGAACAAAGCTTGAGGAAAAATACAAGAAGTGTACCTTTATTGGGCACGATGTTAACGATTTTGGTTATTGCTTATGGGATTATGAAAATCATAAAATCATTAGGAGTAGAGATGTGGTATTCAATGAAAAGGTCCTATACAAAGATCATTTGCAGGGAAAGAAACAGGAAAAGGAAAACACATANGGAAAATCACAGGTGAGACATTAGGTAATGTGTTGATCGTGGAGAATAGGGGAAGACAAAATGAAATAGGAAAGAGCTCACGGAACTGCGAGAATTATAGGAAGGGTAAATCCAAATTTATACTAGGAAAGATAGAATGTTATAATTGTGGGAAGAAAGACTGCAGAGCTCCAAAGAAATAAAGAGATGGACAATAGGAGAAAAATCAATAAGAAAATGTAACAGGGGATGTGTTACAATATGCTTTAATTATTTATTTAGATAATATTATTGAATCTTGGAGAATGGATTCAGGGGCTTCGTTTCATGCCACACACCATAGGAAATATTTTCAAGATTATGTTCAAGGTGATTATGGATAGTTTTATTTGGGGGATGATGAACCATGTAAAATTGTTGGAATGGGTAAGGTACAAATAAATCAAAAGAATGGAAACCAATGGTTACTAAAAGAGGTGAGACATATACTAGATCTGAGAAGAAATCTAATTTCAATAGGGAAGTTGGAAAGTGAAGGATGTATATCTACATTTACAGATAAGGCGTGGAACATCACTAAAGGATTGATGGTAATGGAAAAAGGAGAGAAGGTAGGTACATTGTATTTATGTACTGGTAATGTTGACTCTTTTGTCTCTTTAGCTTCTACAGGAGTGGATACAACATTGTGGCATCATAGGCTTGGACACTTGAGTGAGAAGGGGATGCAGATACTTCACAAACGAAATATGTTACCATATATTAAACAAGTTGATTTGGATTTATGTGAGCACTTTGTTTATGAAAAACATAAGAGAGTCATATTTATCATATTCAGAAAGGAAAAGAAGAGTGAAACGTTAGAGCTTGTGCATACATATGTATGGGGACCAACTCAAGTATCATCTCTTGGTTGATCTCATTATTATGTTACTTTTTTTTATGATGCAACTAGTAAAACTTGGGTTTATTGTGTTCGAAAATAATCTAATGATTTTGACACTTTCAAGAAATGGAAAGATTTGGTTGAGAATGAGTCAGGAAAAATGGTGAAGTGTCTCTTATCAGACAATGGAGATGAATATTGCAGCAGAGAGTTTGATGATTACTATTCTACCATGGGATTTGTAGAGAGAAGTAAGTTCCAAGAGCACCACAAGAAAATGGTGTGTCAGAAAGGATGAACAGGAAAATCATGGAACATGCAAGTAGTATGAGATTGCATGCATTATTTCCCTTACAATTCTGGTTAGATGTTGTAGATAATTTTTTTTACTTAATAAAAAAAGGGCCTTTAAGATCCTTGGATGGTGGCATTCTAAAGGAGGCATGGATAGGTAAAAATNAATTGTTGGAATGGGTAAGGTACAAATAAATAAAAAGAATGGAAACCAATGGTTACTAAAAGAGGTGAGACATATACTAGATCTGAGAAGAAATCTAATTTCAATAGGGAAGTTGTAAAGTGAAGGATGTATATCTACATTTACAGATAAGGCATGGAACATCACTAAAGGATCGATGGTAATGGAAAAAGGAGAGAAGGTAGGTACATTGTATTTATGTACTGGTAATGTTGACTCTTCTATCTCTTTAGCTTCTACAGGAGTGGATACAACATTGTGGCATCATAGGCTTGGACAATTGAGTGAGAAGGGGATGAAGATACTTCACAAACGAAATATGTTACCATATCTTAAACAAGTTGACTTGGATTTATGTGAGCACTTTGTTTATGGAAAACATAAGAGAGTCATATTTATCAAATTTAGAAAGGAAAAGAAGAGTGAAACGTTAGAGCTTATGCATACAGATGTATGGGGACCAACTCAAGTATCATCTCTTGGTTGATCTCATTATTATGTTACTTTTTTTTATGATGCAACTAGTAAAACTTGGGTTTATTATGTTCGAAAATAATCTAATGAGTTTGACACTTTCAAGAAATGGAAAGATTTGGTTGAGAATGAGTCAGGAAAAAGGGTGAAGTGTCTCTTATCAGAAAATGGAGGTGAATATTACAGTAGAGAGTTTGATGATTACTATTCTACCATGGGATTTGTAGAGAGAAGGAAGTTCCAAGAGCACCACAAGAAAATGGTGTGTCAGAAAGGATGAACAGGAAAATCACGGAACATGCAAGTAGTATGAGATTGCATGCATGATTTCCCTTACAATTTTGGTTAGATGTTGTAGATAATCTTTTTTACTTAATGAAAAAAGGGCCTTTAAGATCCTTGGATGGTGGCATTCTAAAGGAGGCATGGATAGGTAAAAATTTAAACTACTCATTTTTGAAGACTTTTGATTATGAAGAATTTTTCCATATTGATAAAGAAAATAGAACAAAGCTTGAGGAAAGATACAAGAAGTGTACCTTTATTGGACACGATGTTAATGATTTTGGTTATCGCTTATGGGATTATGAAAATCATAAAATCATTAGGAGTAGAGATGTGGTATTCAATGAAAAGGTCNAATAAAAAGAATGGAAACCAATGGTTACTAAAAGAGGTGAGACATATACTAGATCTGAGAAGAAATCTAATTTCAACAGGGAAGTTGGAAAGTGAAGGATGTATATCTACATTTATAGATAAGGAGTGGAACATCACTAAAGGATCGATGGTAATGGAAAAAGGAGAGAAGGTAGGTACATTGTATTTATGTACTGGTAATGTTGACTCTTCTATCTCTTTAGCTTCTACAGGAGTGGATACAACATTGTGGCATCATAGGCTTGGACACTTGAGTGAGAAGGGGATGCAGATACTTCACAAACGAAATATGTTACCATATCTTAAACAAGTTGATTTGGATTTATGTGAGCACTTTGTTTATGGAAAACATAAGAGAGTCATATTTATCAGATTCATAAAGGAAAAGAAGAGTGAAACGTTAGAGCTTGTGCATATAGATGTATGGGGACCAAATCAAGTATCATCTCTTGGTTGATCTCATTATTATGTTACTTTTTTTATGATGCAACTAGCAAAACTTGGGTTTATTGTGTTCAAAAATAATCTAATGATTTTGACACTTTCAAGAAATGGAAATATTTGGTTGAGAATGAGTCGGGAAAAAGGGTGAAGTGTCTCTTATCAGACAATGGAGGTGAATATTTCAACAGAGAGTTTGATGATTACTATTCTACCATGGTATTTGTAGAGAGAAGGATGTCCCAAGAGCACCACAAGAAAATGGTGTGTCAGAAAGGATGAACAGAAAAATCACAGAACATGCAAGTAGTATGAGATTGCATGCATGATTTCCCTTACAATTATGGTTAGATGTTGTAGATAATTTTTTTTACTTAATAAAAAAAGGGCCTTTAAGATCCTTGGATGGTGGCATTCTAAAGGAGGCATGGATAGGTAAAAATTTAAACTACTCATTTCTGAAGACTTTTGATTATGAAGAATTTTTCCATATTGATAAAGAAAATAGAACAAAGCTTGAGGAAAAATACAAGAAGTGTACCTTTATTGGACACGATGTTAACGATTTTGGTTATCTCTTATGGGATTATGAAACTCATAAAATCATTAGGAGTAGAGATGTGGTATTCAATGAAAAGGTCCTATACAAAGATCATTTGTAGGGAAAGAAACAGGAAAAGGAAAACACATAATACAAAGTGCTTGATGAAATCAAAGAAGATGAAATTCCAAAGGTACCAGAAAATCAAAATGTACAACAACAGGAGTAGTAGACACCTCAAACTCTTGCAAGTGTTGCTAGAATATCTACTAGGTTAACTAAATTCCCTGAATGNAATGGTTACTAAAAGAGGTGAGACATATACTAGATCTGAGAAGAAATCTAATTTCAACAGGGAAGTTGGAAAGTGAAGGATGTATATCTACATTTACAGATAAGGCATGGAACATAACTAAAGGATCGATGGTAATGGAAAAAGGAGAGAAGGTAGGTACATTGTATTTATGTACTGGTAATGTTGACTCTTCTATCTCTTTAGCTTCTACAGGAGTGGATACAACATTGTGGCATCATAGGCTTGGACAYTTGAGTGAGAAGGGGATGYAGATACTTCACAAAYRAAATATGTTACCATATCTTAAACAAGTTGATTTGGATTTATGTGAGCACTTTGTTTATGGAAAACATAAGAGAGTCATATTTATCAGATTCAGAAAGGAAAAGAAGAGTGAAACGTTAGAGCTTGTGCATACATATGTATGGGGACCAACTCAAGTATCATCTCTTGGTTGATCGCATTATTATGTTACTTTTTTTTATTATGCAACTAGTAAAACTTGGGTTTATTGTGTTTGAAAATAATCTAATGATTTTGACACTTTCAAGAAATGGAAAGATTTGGTTGAGAATGAGTCAGGAAAAAGGGTGAAGTGTCTCTTATCAGACAATGGAGGTGAATATTGGAGCAGGGAGTTTGATGATTACTATTCTACCATGGTATTTGTAGAGATAAGGAAGTTCCAAGAGCACCACAAGAAAATGGTGTGTCAGAGAGGATGAACAGGAAAATCACAGAACATGCAAGTAGTATGAGATTGCATGCATGATTTCTCTTACAATTCTGGTTAGATGTTGTAGATAATTTTTTTTACTTAATAAAAAAAGGGCCTTTAAGATCCTTGGATGGTGGCATTCTAAAGGAGGCATGGATAGGTAAAAATTTAAACTACTCATTTCTGAAGACTTTTGATTATGAAGAATTTTTCCATATTGATAAAGAAAATAGAACAAAGCTTGAGGAAAAATACAAGAAGTGTACCTTTATTGGACACGATGTTAACGATTTTGGTTATCACTTATGGGATTATGAAAATCATAAAATCATTAGGAGTAGAGATGTGGTATTCAATGAAAAGGTCCTATACAAAGATCATTTGCGGGGAAAGAAACAGGAAAAGGAAAACACATAATACAACGTGCTTGATGAAATCAAAGAAAATGAAATTCCAAAGGTACCAGAAAATCAAAATGTACAACAACAGGAGTAGTAGACACCTCAAACTCTTGCAAGTGTTGCTAGAATATCTACGAGGTTAACTAAATTTCCTGAATGATACTCTCCTTCATTGTATTATTTATTGTTGAGTGATTTTGGTGAACCATAAATTTATGAAGAGGCAATGTAAGTAGACACTAAAAAGAAGTGGGAGCAAGGCATGAAAGAGGAAATGGACCTCTTCGTAAATAACCAGACTTGGGACTTGGTTCATTTTCCTATAGGAAAAAGAGCATTGTAGAATAAATGGGTTTACAGGTTGAAGGAAGAATATGGAGGAAAAAAATGGTACAAGGCCAGACTTTTTGTAAAGGGGTTTGCACAAAAGAAAGGTATAGGTTTCGATGAAATATTTTCTCCTGTTGTTAAAATGACTTAGATTAGGACTATTTTAAGTCTTGTGGTAGTAGAATATTTKCATCCTGAATAATTAGATGTAAAAACAACTTTTCTCCATGGGGATTTGGAGGAACATATTTATATGCAGCAGCCACAGGGGTATGAGGTCAAAGGGAAGGAAAATTTGGTATGCAATTTGAAGAAGAGCTTGTATGGCCTAAAGCATCTAAGGCGGCAATATTTGAAATTTGATAGGTTTATGATAGAACAAGGTTACAATATATTTAATTATAATCATTGTGTTTATATTAAGAGGCTAGAAAATGTAAGCTATAGTATCTTGCTATTGTATGTAGATGACATAATTGTTGCAGGGTATAACATGCAGGACATAAATGTGCTCAAAAGGAAATTAGCTAATTTATTTGTGATGAAGTATTTGGGTGCTGCA
>JZKD02S1493171.1:93697-104273 GCA_000966675.3 Picea glauca
TTCTTAAAAGAAGATTTGGAAAATGAATATGATTAAGTGTCATAATTGTTTCTTAAATTGCCTCTATTGCACACTAGTTTTGAGTTATGCATAGTCCATTGGATAATGACGAGTGTATCTTCAGTTTCTTTTATTGTCTTGATTAATGGTACATGATATCCTTTTTTTTACCCAAAATGAGGGATGCAACAAGGGTGTCCTCTCTCTCCTTACTTTTTCTTGAAGGTGGTTGATTTTTTAAGTAGGATCTTAAACGATGTTAAACACAATCATTGTTTCCAAGTCTTAATAGTTGGAAGAAATGTAAGGCTATGCCACTTGTCATTTCTTGATGATGTTCCATTTTTTTTTGTGGTATCAATGAAGGGAGGACCTTGTAGGAGATTTTGAAGTTGTTTTGTGATGCTACGAGCATGGTCATTAAATATGATAAATATGTTGTTTATTTTCCTGGGAACATTGGGGCGTAGAAGGATGATCTAAAAAACATGTTCCCCTTTCCCTCAAAGAATATAGAGGACAACCTTAAGTATCTTGGGTTTTTCATCAAACCCAATAATTATGGAATAACAAACTATTGTTGGTTGTTAAATAAGATTGAGAAGAGAGTTAAATTTTGGTGTAATAGATGGATATTGAGGGGGGAATATTAGTGATCATCAAATATGTTATTGAAGCATTGCTAGTCTATTAGCACTTGATGGTCAAGATTCCTAAACACATTGTGATCAACATCCACAAACTTTGTTTCAATTATTTATGGAAGGGGAGGCTAGAATATTTGGGATCTCATTTAGTCATTTGGAAGACTCTTTCCAAACCTAAATTCCTTGTAGGGTGGGGATTAAAGGACATCTCTATTTTTGGGTAGGCTTTGGAAGACAAACCACTCTGGACATTCTTAACAAGGGATAGCTTGTGGCACATAATTTAAATGGATAAATATATTGCAGATGGAAATATTGTTGAGTGGATCTGCTAGTCGATGAAAGACACTCCTACGTCCTCAATTCGGTGGAAAACTTCAGTGCAATCATTCTCGATCATAGGAAATTGTCTATCATGAAAGGTCGGGTCATGGAAACAAGATAGAATCATTTCAAATGCTATCATCGGATGCAACAACACCATTTTATTGCCATAGGATTTGATAAATCTCCTTAGAATATTAGGCAAGTGCATTCTTTTTAAGATCAGGACTCTGTTTTGTCTACAATTTGGAGCCAAGGCTGACTCTTGGTTGATCAAATTGGATTACCTAATCATTGGCGTTCAACGTGGGAAGGTTTCATTTCTGAGTTAAAAAGGGTTCTCATCCATCTCATGGTGGATGAAGATTAATTTGCGTGGGCATTCAATGTATCTAGGGATGTTTACTTTGCAAAGATTGGTTATCAAGCCACCAATTCAAAAGATTATAGCATTCAAATTTGGTGGTTTAAAAAATTGTGGAAGATTTGGTGCCCTTCCAAGTGCTTGTTATTCCTCTGGCTGGTGCTCAAAGAGAGGGTTCTAACTTGGGATAGATTACAAGAGCGTGGAACATAAGGTTTGAGACTGTGTTCTCTACACAATTCGTGTGGAGAATCAAATTTCCACTTATTTATGGAATTTCCTTTTACTTGATATGTTTGTGTGGAACTCAACAATAAATTATCAGTCACTCCCTCCTATACTCTTATGGGGGGTTTGGTTATCCCAAAACCATTGTATATTTGAAGTAAAAGGTCAACCATTCTTTCAATTCATCTAACAAGCACTTGGGGTGGAAAATCATTATTCTGGTGTTGACATTCCTTCTAGAACTCGAGTGCTCGTTCAATTGGTCCTCTACAAACATTCCCCTTGGGGATCTTTTGATGTCTCTTCTCAAATCATGGAACAACAAAGTGGTATTTTTTTCCTACTCTATCTATCTAATAATCAATACTTATTCAAAAGAGCTTGTCCAGGGTTGGGCTCAAACAATTTTAGCGAACTTAATGCCTTCTTCGGTTCGTTGAAATGTGCTAGCAGTTGGGCTATGGAAATATTGTAGGTTATGGGGGATTCCAAACTGAAAATAGATTGGATGTTAGATGAAATAAGTTTGGTCAACTCGTCTCTATATTATTTTAGGTCGTCAGTTGAGAATGGTCTCCAATTCATTTCAAGAAAATTTTGTACAGACATATGTAAAGAGAATTTAATGTTGAGGCTGAAAATTTATCTAAGTTAGATTTAGAGCTTTTAATAAAATTTCTCTATCTTGAGGATTTTCGGTTCGATGTTCTTATCCAAAGGAGAAATGTTCGTTTTTTTTAGAAGCAACTTTCAAAAGTTTTTTTGAGTTTTTCTGATGCCATGTCAAGTTTTTTATGGGGAACCTTTTACAGAATTGTGTTTTGACCAATGTTTTGATATTTGGGTCAGTGGTGACTTTGTCTTATACACAACATCACCTACAAAATGTAACTTCTTTTTATTCCCTCCTGTAGGCATAGAGGGACTATAGCGATCGATAATTAGTTGACTACATAATAATTTGTCCTTTGACCAAAAATATTTGCACAAAACCTATTGTTAGAGCTAGGGAATTAAAAGCATATATTTTGAGATAATAAAAAGTAGCATATATGCACTAATCTGATTGGATAAGAGATTGGAGGTCTTATTTCCGGCTTCACTATTCCCAATGTTTTATATAGAAACATATCCAAACTTTTTCTCGTATACAGTCTTTTTTAATCATATATTTTTCTTGTATATTTCTTGGAGGTGGATTAATGCTAGCATTAGTTCAAAAGTTTGTATTATCATTTTCTTCTACTTGAATATATCTGTAAGTTTTGATATGTACTAAGCATATTGAAATGGTTTGATATCCAAGCTTTATAGTTATTCAGTATAACGTGCTTGCCGGATGTATTTTTCTTGAAATGTATTGACACTTATTTCGAAATGCGTCCATAGGCCTGATAGCTTAAATGTTTACATGATGCGACGTCCTCCAACAGGCCTGACAACTTAAATGTTTGCATACCGTGAGGTCCTTAGACAACCTGACAACCTTAAATGTTTATGTAAATACGCTTATGGGAGTACATTTTTCCTCGAAATTTTCTATACAGCTACAGTGAATTTGCAGTCTTGTTTGTCCACCACCAGTTCAATAGCCATTGCATGTTTCATCCTTCTTCTACCTTTGCAATGCAATTTCGTAATCGTTGAAGCTACATACATTGTTTACTGGTTCAGTGAGTGCTTCTTCTTCACTGGTTTGTCGATTGTTTCTTGTTGTTCTTTTCCTTTGTGATTCGACCTACACTTATGCATTTCATTGTTTCAGGGTAAGTATCGATGCCATAGCTTCATTTTGTGTTCCTTGTTTGATGTTCAATGTTTGCAGTTTGCAAGTATGAATGTTTGCTTATTTGTAGTGGCATGGTCCTGGTATGTTTCCGGTTCCTTCTGTGCTTGGGCTACAGTTTCGTAATCGTTGGAGATACATATGGTGTTTAGTGGATCGGTGGTTCTTATTGGTTCGTTGGTTCGTGGGTTGTTGGTTTTGTTTGTTTGGCTCGGGTTTGCGCTTTGGGGCCCTGGGGGTGCAGCTCATCCTGTTCATTCTTTCTCGCTACTTTAGTTCTTGTTGTTTTCTTTTCTTTGATTTGGCCTTACAGGGTTGGGGTCCAGCGGTGGTGGCTGAAGCTTTTCACTTTTCTTTTTTTTTTGGATTATTATTATTTTGGGGGGCGCTTTACGATGTCCAGGACCTGCACACACGAGTCGACATGCAGTTCTGTTATTTTCCCTGTCTGCCGAGGTCGATATCTATTATTCTGTGAGATTTCATTCCTGCTTCGGTTCTGGCATGAAAGAAAATAGTTGCATGCAAAGTTGTTCGAGGATTACATGTGAAATTGCAATATCCGTTGTTTTGTTGTTGGAATAAAGCATATGCAGGCTACATTTATAAACCATGTATGGTTAGATGTGTTGATATGACATTACATGTTCTTTTTCCTCTACATAGACTGGTGTGCGCACGATACAATTTGTGTTGTGCTTGAGATATGGTATGTACAACAAAGATTCTGCAAGATTATATTTGGATATTTGGAAGCATGTCTGGGAAGTTTGCCACGAAAAACCAAAAAACCTGTATCGTGTGCACAACAGTCTATGTAGAGGACAAAGAACATGTATTTCTATTGGTGGAATCATGTATTGATAATTTTCCAGGGAAAACCATAAATCGTTTAGCTACTTCCATGCAATTGTGTGACGTTTTTGTGGCTTGTAATATATTTTGGGCAGGGAAAAAAAATTTACATGTTTTGCAGCCATGGATGGACAAGCACAAAGGTTCATGTTTATGCCTTTCTTCTAGATTGTTCGTTGAGTCTGTTTTATTGTATGTACATATTGCTTGGTCTATTCATGCTCATTGTATTTTGTGAGTTCCCACATTCAAACAAATAGAATAGTTGGAGAAAACGAGGGAGTCTTCACTGCATCGATTGAAGAGGATATAGAAAGGTGCATGCTTGTACTATTATTTCATATTGCATTGTTTTGTATTTCATTTATGGTTTGTATATGTGTTCACCTGATTTATTATATGTACATGTTGCATGGCTTCCTACATGGTAAGTTATCTTCGTTACATGCCTTCTTGCATACTAACCTGCTTCATGTTTGTTGTGTTTTCCCTGCATTGCTACATTTAAACAAACAGAATAGCTGGGGATGACGATGGGCTCTTTCGCGGGTAAATAACCCTCTTTTGATTTCTTTTACATGTTTGTCTTCATTATAATTTATCTTCAATACATGGCTTCCTGCATACTAAGCTAGTTCATGTCCGCTGTGTTTTCGCTGCATTTCTGCATTTAAACAAACAGAATGGTTGGAGAGGACAATGGAGACTTTGGCGGGTAAATATACCTATTTCTCTTTCTTTTAGATGCTTGCCTTCATACTAACTTGCCTTCATGTCCATTTCATATTCGACGTTGTTGCCTTGGAGAAAACAACTTGCTTGGATAGGGAGATGAATTGTTATATGCAACAACGGAGGGTTATGTGGTACGGTCTTCTAAAAGGTATACCAAGTGTGATGGTAAATTAAATATACAAACCGGGTGGGGGCATATAATATTAGACTTGAAAACAATGGCTTGGCAGTAATGGGCCTTTCCGCCCTCCCTATTTCTACTTTTTCCATTTTCTATTATCCCTTTTGTTTTCTAATTCATCTGCTTAGTGTGCTTTTCGAAAATGCCTTGGTGCGCAGGTTGGTGGACTAATGGTTTCACATCTGTGGTCATGCTTCTACCTTATTCCATATTTACCCACTTTCTTGATTGCGGGTTTTGGGCTAGTAGGTTGAACATTGCTCCCCCCAGTTTCCGGGGGTCCGCGATATACAAATTGGCCATGGTGCCCCTGTTGATGCCCTCTTTACTATTAACCATTTCTCCAGTTAAAAAAACCAGATGCATACTATTTTATGGTTATTTAGTCCTTCTGATGGACAGTATACATTGCATATGCTTCTTTAGTCCTGATTTTCATCTGCACATACTTGCATCAGAAAAAGTTGGACTAGTGACATGAGCATGAGCAGTCAGTCATCCCAGACATCAGTAGAGCGGCAAGGCCAAAGGTAAAGATTCATATGCTCTGCTCTTACTATGTTTACTAAACAAATATCCTCGAGTATATATTCATATATGGAATGGTGGATATGTTGATAACATCTGCGATACATGGTTTGCATCTCACAAGAAGTATCAACAAGTACAAGCTAGACACCCAACGTGTTGCATGTTTCGCAAACTAAGAGGTGTTGTTGCAAAACTCTAGCTCCATAGTTCATCAAACCTATGTGTGTACTTGTGGATTTATACCAGTGAAAGAAGAATACAAAAAAAAAAAAAAAAAAATTACCCAGTACCATTCACTTTAGTTTTCTTGTTCAAAAATTGTCACCAGGTCTAGAGTTGTGACATCCAAAGTGTTGTCAATAGAGGGCTTGAACAACCACCAAACTGGACAAGTGCTCGTCAAGGACATAATTATCTTTTATAGCACCTACTTGGACAATGAAAACAAAAGTAGATCCATTATGCGTGCTGACATGACAGACAAGGAGACCATGATGATAGTCACACTGACTGTTCCTCCACAACTTGTCCAGAAACATGCAGAAAAGATATTTCCGCGTAATGGGATATCCATTACAAATTTTAATATATTGCCCAAAACAGTATATGACCATGGTGATTGCGATCGAATCATTTCGCTCAACGAAGCAAGCATTGTGGAAAAAATTTCGACTGTTTGTTCATAATATCGTTTCGTCTCGGACTTGACTATCAGCCAGCTTGTACAAAGCACTGATATTTACCCAATCAGAACAATTGGCACAGCTATCACACTGGTGAGAAAACTTGGCTTGCAACACATTCTCCATATAAATGATGGAGAGTCGGACAACGACAAGGCAATGGTACCGCTTTTCATATTCTGTTTTGTCCTTTACTTTCGAATGTGCATGTATCTCGGATAAGTTACAAAAATATTGCACTGTTCCATGTTGCAGGTACAATTGTTCGATACATATTCATATTTGTTTTCATCAATGGAACAACAATTGCATAGAGGGTAGATTCCACTTATGTTGTTCAAAAATATAACAAAGAAAAGGGATGCTAGAGAAAGGATCTTTCGGACAACCCAGGCAACGTTTGTAACATAGTTGCGAGAAGATATAGTAGAGGATCTGAAGAAACTAGCTAGCTCTACAACTATTGTGCGTATACATCCACAAAATCGTCCTCACTTTGTTTATAGAAATAGCCTTCAACAAATTTCTGCGGCCTGTTTAATTTCATTTTTATTTTTTAAAGGGAAGGGGGAGTGTAGTCGTGTATTATATTGTTCAACGTATTAATTCCTATGCTCGAGTTCCCAGGTTGAAGGTGTTTTAGTTGCAACCAATGTGTATTTGACCCCCTTCGAACCTGTATGTGAAAAATCCAACTCCCTTGCTTCTTCCTCTATTTGATAAGTTATGATATGATTGATTGTCTGTGATGTGGAAAAATGTCCATATATATATATATATATGGACATTGCGTCAATGCTCTGATCCGAACCGTGGGCAACACAACCGTGCATTGTACGATTAGGCATCCTTTGTTACAAAATGTGCTTCCTAAGTTGGCAGAGTTGTCATATGAAATGTATCTGCAGAAAAATGCAAGCAGTGTGTTCATGTTGCGGGAGCTTCCGATACATAGCAAATTCACCTTAAATGAGGACGATGATATTTTTCATATCGGTTGAAGGGAAAAAAAAGAATTATTTCAAACTTTGGCAGGAAACGAAAATACCTCATGTGTCTCTGTAATATTTCTTCAACATCCAGAGGAATGTTCATTGGACTTGTCTAGTTGGGATTGCACACGCATAAGATGCAAGACAAAACGAATGCGGCCATGTCTTTTCTTTGTATATCAAATTGTTTGGTGCAAAGGCCAATTGGTCCTGCTCTATGGAACCTTCTGGGAACTTGCTTGTGGCCTGTTTGAAATTTAGTTTCTTCCTGGTTATGTGATTCGTCTCTCGATTTATATACTGTGGAACTCCAACTGTTCTTTGGAGGACAGGGAACAATATAATTGAACTTTTTTAGCCACCTGGCCCGTAGATCAGCTTGATAATTTCTATGGCAGTGTGACGCAAATGTAGTATGTGGCTTGTTTTAGTAGATTTCCTTGATCGATGAACTTGGTCGAATTATTTTCCTGGAATAATTTGAAATCAACGAATGTATATTGTGCTAAGTGCAATTGTGCTATCATATCAACAAGAGGCCCTTAAAGTTTAAATTGGTCGTTGTTTTGGAATTTTTTTACTTAATCGATGAACTTGGTAAAATTAATGTCCTGGAATTGAAAATGAAGGAATATATACTATGTGGAGTACCATTGTGATATCATATGAACAAGAGGCCCTTAAAAACAAAATTGGTCCTTGCTCATAGATCAGCCTGATAATTTCTATGGTGGTGTGACTCAAATGTAGTATGTGGCTTGTTTTAGCAGATTTCCTTGATCGATGAACTTGGTCAAATTATTGTCCTGGAATAATTTGAAATCAACGAATGTATATTGTGTGAAGTGCAATTGTGCTATCATATCAACAAGAGGCCATTAAAGTTCCAATTGGTCATTGTTTTGGAATTTTTTGCTTGAACAAGAGGCCCTTAAAAAACAAATTGGTCCTTGTTATGCTTGCGGTGATAGAATTTAAAAAAAAACTTTCTTTTCTTTCCTTCATTTTTTAGAAAATAAGCGATTTAACATCCTTTAATAATTTAATGTAAATCACTTGTACAATATCAATATTTAATATTAATAATTTAGTATTTGAAAATAATGTTTTTAGATAAAGTTAGACAGGATGACCATCCGTAAACAATTGCAATCTTGAACCCACCAGACATGGAGTCCTGTCAATTTGTATATCGTGGAAATCCGAGTGTTGTCTAGAGGACACGCGACAATAGAGGTGCAATGTTGAGTCAACCAGCCCGCAAGTCCGTCAGTCAATTTGTATATCGCGGAAGTCTGGGTGTTTTTTCTGGGACATGGAACAATAGAGGCTCAATTTAGAGCCCGGCAGGCCGAGTGCCCACCACCCAAAAAATGCCTACGTATGGAATGAGGGACCCACATATTCTCTATAAAATCTCATTTCCATACTTTAGAAAATTACATGTTTACTATGTATTGCTCATTTGTGGGAAAGCTTTTATATCACTCGCCTGACCAAATTGTGCAAATTTTCTCATCTAATTAAATTCTGCAATATCAATATTTAATATTAATACTTTGGTATTGAAAATAATGTTTTTTAGATATGTTAGATAGTTGATAGGGATTGCCATCCGTAAACAATGGCAAACTTGAACCTGCAAGCCCTGGAGTCCATCTGTCAATCTGTATCTCGCGAAATTGTGAGTGCTATTTGGAGGACACGGAACAATGGAAGTGAAATGTTGAGCCAACCATCTCGCAGGTCCGCTTGTCAATTTGTATATCGTAGAATTGTGGGTGCTATTTGTAGAGCACAGAACAATAGAGGCCCAATTTTCAGCCCGCCATCCTGAGAGCCCGTGATCCAAAAAAATGCCTAGATATGGAATGGCATATCCATACATGCTCTATAAAAATTTCATGTCCATACTTTATAAGAGTACATAGTTGTATGTATTGCTCATTTTTCAGAAAACTTGTAGGTGCGGAAGTTGGTGGATTCACAGCTTCATATTTCAGTTACTTTTATATCACCAGCCCGACCGACCGCTTCCCCATTTGATATTGTAATAAACAAATATAAACTGACCCAAGTCCAATTGTGCTATGACATGAACATGAGGCCCTTAAAATTCAAATGGCTAGCAAGTCCGCTTGTCAGTTTGTATATTATGGAAATGTGGGTGCTATTTGTACGGCATGGAACAACAGGGCCAATTTTGAACCCACCAGCCTGAGAACACGCCTTCCAAATACTGACCAAGTATGGAATGAGGAAGTCGTGCACGCTCTATAAAATCTCATGTCTGTGGTTTTTAGAAATATATCTTTACTATCTACTACTCGTTTCCTCTGAATGTTGTTTAGAACACACAAAACAATAGAATTGTAATGTTGAGCAACCCAGTCCGCAGCTTCGACTGTCAATTTGTATATCATAGGACTCTGGGTGCTATTTGTAGGATACGTAGCAATAGAGGCCCAACTTTGAGCCCGCCATACGGAGAACCCACAATAAAAAAAAAATGGTCAAGTATGGAATGTGGGATCCATACAATCTCTGTAAAAACCTCATGTCCATACCTTGTAACAGTTCATAGTTCATATGTATTAGTCTTTTTTTCAGAAAACTTGTACCTGCAGAGGTTGGTAGATTCACGAGTTCAGGTTTCAATTACTTTTAGATCACCAACCTGACCTACCGCTTCTCCATTTGATATTGTAAGAAACGAATGTAAACTAGCCCAAGTCCAATTCTGCTATTACATCAACATGAGGCCCTTCAAATTGAAATAGCCCGCAAATCCGCTTGTCAGTTTGAATATCGCGGAACTCTGGGTGGTATTTGTAGGGAACAGAACAACAAAGGCCCAATTTTGAGCCCGCCAGCCCGAGAACCCGCGATTCAAACAATGACCAAGTATGGAATGAGGGTTGCGTACATGCTCTAGAAAATCTCATGCACATGCTTTATAAAAGTACATCTTTGGTGTTATAAAAATTCCATGTCCATAGTTTATAAGAGTACATACTAGTCCGCAAATTGGCTTGTCAATTTGTATATCACGGAACTGTGGGTGCTATTTGTAGGACACGAAACAACAAAGGCCCACTTTTGAGCCTATCGGCCTGAGAACCCGCAATCCAAAAAGTGACCAAGTATGGAATGAAGACTGCAATTTTGAAAGAGCCACCCCGCAGGTCCGCTGGCCAATTTGTGTATTCGCTTCTCAATTTGTATATCGTGAAACTCTGGGTGCTATTTG
>JZKD02S1493171.1:115353-136002 GCA_000966675.3 Picea glauca
GGTGTTATATACACATGTGTACTCAATTTCCTCAAGTATTAAAGTGACACTTACCACAATACCTGACTTGTACCTCATGGAGCAAGACCCAGAAGCAAGCTGATGTGGTGAATGCCATTGTGACGAATCCAGGATGTGTGGTGGTGAAGTGGGTCTATGTTTGTGCATGTGGACGTTGTTAGTCATTTGTTTCTATGTACTCCATTTTTTCAACTTGAGGGCCTCAAGACATCATCTCTTTAGTTATCCCTAGAAATTGGGGATAACATCTGGCTCCTACTCAGGGACATGTATTCGTCGTAGAATGCATGTGAACCTCAACATATTCTGGTTAGAACTTTTCCTACACTAAAACATAAAACCATAAAATCTAAGGTGGCTCACTCACCCTTTTCTCATATAATCCAAAATCCAAAATTTCAAAAATGACAATTAATCTAGAAAAAAAAAAATCATTTTTCATATAATATGATGAAAGAGGAACATGTAAATCAATAATGCAAGTAGAGAAAAATTAAAATAAAAAATGAAATGCAACTAAACTATCATGATAAATCAATATGAAAATGCAAGAAAGAAATATGACCTACCTACTTACTTGGGGCTTGGGCTCTGAAGAAGTCAAGTACCTTGAATATAGGGTTGGAGAAAAGACCCATCCATTGGCAATGGAATCTTTCTCTTGTCCATGGATGACAAGTAGTACTTTCGTTTCTCAGACTTCTTCTTGATAATGTAAGGGCCAATCCAATAGTTGTTATTCTTCTGATCATGTGTGGGATTTCCCTTCCTTTTATCCCACAAAAGTGCAATTATTCCTTCATTGTAGTTGATGTAGGGTAAATTCTCAATGTAGGGGTAGGAAGGTGGCTATGTGTTGACTTCATATTTAATAACCTTCCCACATTATTTGTCCCTTTTATATTCTTCTTTCTTCAATATTTTGATGGACCCTAGCTCCTTGCCTTCAAAATTTTCCAACTTCTCCTTATATTCATGGGTTCTTGGAAGCAGTGTATTTGTATGACCCTCCTGCATGAAAGGTAAATCATGAGGATCATATTCAATGGGAAGTGGAACTTCATCAAACTCATTCTCATTGATGTGGTTAGGATGGTCCCACTCTATCACATGTTCCTTGGCCACTCATCGATTGTAGAGAATTTCAAAAGTGCCATCCTCCATGAGGATATAATCATGAGTGAGTTACATATTAAGGAATACTCCAAGATTAGAGGCCCAAATTCTCAAGTATAGAATGCCCCAAGTGTCTGGAACATTGATCACTACTATGTTCATGAGGATGCTAATGTGAGGAAAATCCACCAAATATAACTCCACATCTTCTATGAGAGCATAAACCTTGACCTTCTTGGAATCGATTCCACGGACATTTCCATAGGGTTGAGTTGTCTTGAGGCTAAGTTGCTTCATAACCTTTAAGGACATCACATTTGTTGATGCCCCATAATCTAGCATGCAATTTTGCAAAACGAGATTATGCATCCCCAAAGAAAGGTAGAGGGGAGGGATAGGATCAATTTTCCATCTAAGGTACATAGTGTTCAAGATTATCGAAGGATCCTTTTCCTTGGCCGAAACTTTCAAAAACCTCAATAATTCTCTTCTTATGGAAGGGATTTTTCACATTTTTCTCATTAGGGATGTCATGTTCATTTTCCCAATCATGGCTGAGACATCTATATTCAACTAAATATCCTCTACTTGCGTTGGTTTTGGAATCAATTCTTAAACTGGAGGTGGGGGTGGTGGGACCACCTTTTTTTCTAGCTGGGCAACAATTTTATTTGGCTGGGCTGAAGCTTTCTTGGTTGGATGAGATGAGGTTTACTTCTTTGAAATCTGTGGAGGCAAGATAGGAATCTTATTCCTTCTTACATAATTTAGGATCTCACTCTTCTTTAATTCTTTCCTTTGATCTTTAGTCAACTGACTAAGCACTCTGATTCGACCTTCTCTGGCTCCTTTTTTTTCTTACTTCATCAATATACTCCTGTGTAATATATGTGGAGTTGTCATCACCATTATCCTAAAAGGAAAAGATTGTATCTATGAAGTTGATGATGTCAAGAGAGTCTTCTTCTCGTTTTGGACATTCTTCCTCTGGATGAGGTTCTTGGAAATGAGAACACCATGGTAATTCCTCCAAGTTCACCATCCCAATAGGGTTCAATTTTTTAGGATCCTTTTCCTCTTGTTGAGGTCTCACCTTCCAACCTGTGGGTTCTTTTATGATGAATGGGTTCCTTGGAGAAAATTGATTCCTTTCCAAATTTGTCAACTGGCTCATAACCTGATTTTGAGTCTCGACAAACTGAGTATTCACCTGATCAAGATTTTGAGCTATGAGAGCAATTAGATATGGTGTACTGTTTGTATTTTTTTTCTTTTGGTTTTGATTTGGCACGACGATACTGAAAAGGATCGAACTTGGAGCACAAAATATTCTCCTCAATGTCTGTATTGTAAATTTGGCTTTTATCAAAGTGCAGGGTTTGTTATACCTTAGGATGAAACCAAAATACCCTTAAAAGGTATTGACATAAATAAAACAGACTTTTGTTGCGATAGGGCGCAAATCATGGGGGATTTGGCTGTGTAGTTTATCAAATATGGTATCAAACTCGTTCATTGTCTCATTCTCCGTTTTCTTTATTTGGTTGAACTGAGTCATTAGCATTCCACTATCTTTCTTCGGTGACCACCTGCTTTTGAATAACTTAGAAAAGTCTTCATATGTGGTGAGGTGATTATCTGGTATGCCATCAAACCATGTTTGGGAATCTTCGGTGAGGGATGTGGCTAGCAACTTCATTGCAACATCTTCATGTTCCACTCCTTCATTTTGCATGTCTCGATCAATGGCATGTAGATGTTGTTATGCGGTGATTACATTGTTCCAAGAAAACTTTTCACAACCTTTGTTGATTTCCTTAGGCATGTTATTGGGATATCCAGCGATGGCCGCCATGTTCAAGGGATTATAGAGGTCCTTTTCCAAAGAACGAGCCATTGGTGCAAGTAGGAGGTTACCATGGAAGAGTTTTTTGTCAATGGAGGAATGGAAAGAAGGATTTCTTTGGAATTTTTTGGAAGGTTTGAATCTTCCAGGGGAAAGGGTCTTTCAAGAAGAAGGATTCATGGATGGAGGAGTCGCCAGATGAGTCTTTGCTCATCAAGGTAGGAAGGGGAAAGGGAAATTCCCTAAAGTGAAGTCACCATAAAAGCTAGGGGTAAATGATTTGGGATCAAATATTACCAAGTTGTCATTAGGGCACGAAAGAGGATTCAAAATCCTCCCCAACAACGATGCCAAAATGTTTTCGCACAGATTGTAGGTTGGGAAAAACCTGACCCAATTTACAACAGTGAGAAAACTATGGGAATACCTACCAACAATTACCTTAGATAGGTATTCCCATCGCTTTAGAGATCATGAAATCACCTTAAGGGGGGAATCGTGGGTGGCCCTAGGGGTATTGAGATGGAGGATGAATAGATTACGAAGGAAAACCATTAGTTCAATGATGGAATAAGTACAAGGGCTTGGAAATGGGTCTTGATGATGGTAAATGGTTGCCAAAGACTTCAATACATGCACCAAAGAGTTACACATGCTCGAGACAATAAAAAAAATCGAGATGCAAGCCCAAAATCAAGTGGACAAGCAAGTAAATCGTGTTGTCCAATATTGCAACAGTACACAAGAATATATATAAGAAAGAATAAGAGCCATTTATTGCAGATTTAACCATCAAAATTATCAAATAGTTGCACAATTAAGTACTAAACAATAGATAACTTTCCAATACTTAAGAATGAACTTTGATGGTGAATTAGGGTTGATAGATGAACTTATCAACAAAATATTATGGAATCCTTATGGATGTAGCAAACGATTTCTACGACAACATTATTTATCCACCAAAAATTACAAGTAAACCACCAAAAAAATTCACAATGATTAGTAGATTGTTATAAACTTTCTAGCAACTTCTGACGGTTGAAAATAAATTTAAAGTAAGAATTTGAAAGTGTTTTGTTGCATCCCTAATGGCTGTAGATTTTATTTGATTATAACACAAGAACTACTGGGTAAATCAATATGCCCCAGTGGCTTTAACAAGCTTAATACACCAAGAAAAAATTCTGACTTGAACAATTTCAATGTCTCTAAGAATCACGTGTACCAATGAAAGTAATTTATTTCTCTAATGCAAAAATAGATTAGTTCCTTGTAAAATGGGTTATGGAGTCTTCTTGTATTAGGTTAGGTCTACTACTTCTCAGGGGGTGTAATCTCTTTTACTCCCTTGAGAAAGTAACCCTAACAAGGTAAATCTAGCAGGGTGTAAGCCCTTTTACTCCTCCTAGTAACCTTTGCATAAGCTTATCTAATAAAAAACAATGAAAAATTGGTGGAGGGTATAATCCCTTTTATTTGTCCAAGGATCTAGCTAATAACAACCATGAAACAAGAAAGAAGACCTAACAATATGCATCATTTTCTTACCAATTTCAAGAGAAATGATAGACAAACCCTTGTTTACCATGAAAATATCATCAACATGCAAGAACAAGCCTCCAAGAAGGGTATCACACCACTTTTATCCACAAGACAAGTATAAACCATAGTATGAGAGAGAGAGAGAGAGAGAGAGAGTTTCCCAAGAGGGGCAAAAATTTTAGCCAAGTATCTCTTCTCACATGAGAGAGTTATGATAATATGAAATGAATTTGATCCTTATTTATGCAAAACCTCTAAAACATGTTTTCCCACATTTAGTTAGGGTAAACCAAAAAATAAGGGGGCCATCCCCCTTAATTTTACCCCTTTACAGATTAAATTTGTTTTTTTCACAAAAGAAACCATAGAAACATGATGTCACACCCTAAAGGGTGATGTTTTGGCACTTTGAGGAGGTCATTGGGTCATTGAAGAGAGCAATAGGACTCCAAAGGCCATGTGTCATTGTCAAATGTGTCTTCCTTCTCCATCAATCACGCCAAACCATCTTCAAATACCACCACCACCATCAAAAACCTATCCCCAGGGTGACGTCAAACCCTCCAAGATGACATTTTGACCTTTCAAGTCCAAACGTTGGGCTAACATGGGCTAGGTCTCATCGTCCAAATCCTATTCTCTTTCCTCCAAAAGAAACGTTTAGGCTCTGGCCGATCAAAATTCTTGGGTCATGGCATCTAACATGTGGGATTCCTACCCCAATGAAGGCCCAAGATGGGCTTGTTCCTCTAAAATGTTCATCAACAAGGTCCGACAAAGACAAACAAGTGCGCCCTCCAAGGATCTCAAGTCAAAACATCATGGTAAGTAAAATCACATTTAATACAAGTCACCTAAACATGTGCATCAAAACTACCATATCAAATTAAATAAGTTCCCAAAGACCCTATGCAATTTTCCAAGTTTAGGTATGAGAGGTTTGACAAGGTGACCAAGGTGACCTATTGGGTGAATCATTCCTTAAGTCAATGAGTATTTCCTAGGTGGAACCCTCTCTATGTCATGTAGAGGAGATGAAGTGGATGGGGGTAATACTTTTGGGCATGGGGTTCATGACATACAAGGGTTCATAGTGTCTCATTTATGGGTGCCTTTGTAGAGGGTGTGCCACACCTTCATTTTCAATGCATCCTTTTTCCAAGCCCATTTATTTTCCATTAATTAAATAAGGTCCATAACGAATGGGTACTCTCAATGGGTAACATAAATATTGGGGGGAATTACCACAATGTCACTTGAGGCGATATGTACACAAAGTTCCATAGGGGTAAAGAAAAAGTTGTAACGCACTTGTGTAGATCCCTCAACAAGTGGGATGTCTATATAATATGAAATTGTTTCTTGCAGGTATTTGATTTCTTAGGAGAAAAGTTTCATCAGTCTCAAGACCTCGTTGGTCCAGCATATGCAAGGTTATAGTTTGGATTTTATATTTTTCCAGCTACATTCCATTTGGTCCTTCATCCCCTTCTTCCCATGAAAATAGGTACAATCCCTTCTTGGGTCAATGCACCTAGAAATCCCAAAAGATAAGGAAACAAAAAGGGCTGAAGTGTGAAAAATGGTAAGTATGATCGGGAATGACATGATAACTTGCAAGGAGAGCTCCTAGTAGCAAACCCATCCCCAAGGGTGACCACTTACTATGGTGCAATGTCAACCACCAAGGTGAAACATGGCAAAGAGCATAATTTACAAGCATAAGTTCTATAATCAAAAGTAGCTTTAAATGCAACATACTCAAATGCCTCAAGTATTAAAGTGACACTTACCACAATACCTGGCATATACCTCATGGAGCAAGACCCATTGTCTTCCGAAAGCAATATTATGTGGTGAATGACATCGTGACAAATACGAGATGTGTGGTGGTGAAGTGGGTCTATGTATGTGCAAGTGGACGTTGTCAATGATCCGTCTCTCGGTATTCCATGTATGCAACCTGAGGGCCTTGAGACATCATCTCTTTAGTTATCCCTATAAATTTGGGATAACATGGTCGACTGAAGGCCTCTTCCCATACCATCATTTCAATGGAATCATGGAAGGAACAACTCAAGTCGAGATGCAATTGAGAAGATAATTTTCATAGTACATTGCTTCATCCTAGAAGCGAGGAGGTAGACCTTTAGTCTGCAAATGACATATAGCCATTTTGACTAACGTCTGATTTTTACATTCTGCAACACCATTCTATTGAAGAGTGTGAGGAACCCCCCACTACCATTCAATACCAGATCAAAGAAAGTATTTTTCAAAAGGTTGATTTACATACTCACCACCATTGTATGATCTCAAGAATTTGATGGGTCAACCACATTGATTTTCAGCAAGGCCTGAAACTCCTTGAAATTCTCAAAGACAAGGTTCTTATTCTTCATAAAGCAAACCCATGTAAAGTGAAAGAAATCATCAATGAAAGTCAAATTGTACCTTTCTCTTTCTAGTGAAGGTAAATTGAGGCAACTGACATCACTATGAACCGGTTCAAGTAGGTTCTGTGATTGCCATGCTTTGCCCGAGTCTAATGGTGCTTGATGATGCTTCCCAAGCACACAACCCTTACAAAATCCTTCAGGGGGAAACACCTTCGACAAAACAATAACCGTGTTCTTAGTTACTAGTGCTTGTAGACTTCGAAAATTCATATGTTTGAGCCACTCATGCCAAATTTGACTTTTCTCGTCAATGTGAGCAACAAGTGCATTTGGTTCAGGTTTAGGTTGAGTCATGTCATGAAACTTGTACAAATTGTCTGTCGGATTCAGAAGCTTGCTGGTAACAATCAAATTCCCTTTCTTCAAATCATGAACATAGTACCGATCTGGCCAAAATTCCACAATCTTACATGTCTGTGTTAACTGAGCAATAAACCTCAGATTGGAATTGAGATTTGGCACATGATAAACATCGAAAATCTTCCCATGTCGACAAGCAACATCACCTTGACCAACAACATCTATAAAAAAATCATCAACAACATATATTTTCCTCTCCTTAACTTCATCCAACCATGTGAATAAGGAGGCATCCTTAGCCATGTGGTGAGTGCACCCAAATTCAACTTCCCATACATTTTTAGAAGAATGAGACAACAAGGCCTAAGAAGTTTCGACTTGGAAGGTAAAATTATTAACGGGTCGATGTACAACATACACATCTCCTTAAAGGAATTTAAACTTCTCCTCTAAATCATCTCATTTCTTAAAGTAGGTTTTCTCCACATGTCCAGTCTTTCCATAGTACTAACATGTCTTCTTCTTTCGACTACATTGTGGTGCATATTCTTGTCTCTGAGGTTTTTGGTCATGGTATGCAATTTTCTGTGTAGAGGAATCAAATTGTACTCTATCCCTGGGATCCATCTTTCCCTTTCCCTTGAGCAAGTGGGCCCAATGTTTACCACAAAGCTTGCCTTCTCCAAGCAATATGTGTTGATCAGTGATTAAAGGCCCCCAAAAGCTTCAAAGTTGCAATCCTTACCATCTTCCTTGCGTGCTTTCCAGTTGGTGTGGAAAGTCGACACAAACACATTGAATTATTTTCTAAGGTTCATCAGGATCAAATCGATGAGTTGTCCATCCTTCTTCAGGTATTTCTTTCCAAATTCAACCAATTTCAACTAGAGTTCTTTGACACACGCCAAATATTCCTCCATTCTCTCAAAAGAATGAGGATCGACAGAGATAAAATATTTCTCCAAATGCATGACATGGATTTTGTTGACTCGGTCAAACAACGACTTAAGCTTCTTCCAGAATTGATGAGGATAGTCAATTCCACTAAGGTGAAAATGAATCTCCCATGAGATGTAGGTCATGATGACTCCTACAACTTCATCCTTCTTTCCATCAACAACAAACTTTGCATGATCGTTTGTTGGATTTGGAATCACAACCTTCATATACTTCCACATTCATTTTCTCTTTAGTAGGGTTTCCATATCCACTGCCCAAAATGCATAATTTGATCCATTCAGAACTATAGGATCAATATTCAAAGCCATATTCAATATCTAAACAAATACTGGTTTGTTTCAATAAGTTCCAATTAACAAACCACCATCCCATAGTCAATCACACAAGAGATCCAACTTAGCAAGGTTTGCAGATAACATGTCGAGGTTTTAAACCATCAACTTTGATACCATGTTGGGGAATGGGGTGGAACATGACATGAAATAGAGAACATAGTACTACAGATAATTGAAGAGGAACAAAATTTTTTGAAGATAAAGGGTTGCATCTAAAGGAGGCATTACAACACTTAATAAAGTCGCACTGTGATCAGAACATTATAGTGAATATTGGATCTTGATCACCTAATATCCATGATGAAAGTAACCCAAGGGGATGCTTTTTATAGCCTCAAGTTCTAACCATCTTCCACATAATCTAGAAGATCTTGTCCACAAATAACCATCAACTGTTAGAGTTGACTCCGCCAAATCTGCTCTATTAATTCGGCTCAACAGAGATGATCGACCTGACTACCTATGTGTCCAACTCATAGTCGATTGTTGGGTTGGTCAAACCACCACCCAACTATCTTCAACTGTTGATCGATTGTTCGACCGACAAGCACGTTGACTACTTAAGAGACTGGTGTAGTGTGTTGGTCGATATTCCAACCAACTATGTCCATATGTAGGTCTACCTATCGACCGACTGAACCCAGGAGATGTGTGATGAAACATCAATGCTAGATGTTCCAACAGTACCAAGTCCCAGTCCTCTATTTCTCCAGTCTAGATATGGGTCATCTTTGTTTCAGGGTGACCATTAATCTCTTGGGAAATTTTCCTATTTTCCTCAAAGAAAACTTCCCAACCACGTTGTTTCTTAGAGTTGTGTGCGTGAATCCTCCTCTCACCACACCATCTATTTATGATTTTTCAACTCATTATGTTCATAATGGATCTCTTTTAGAATATGTCTGTTAGGTGCCTATGCACTCTCCTGTTGATACTACTCTGCTCCTTCCATATCCTCCTCTCTCTTTTGTAATTTTTTTCACCTTTTGCCTCTTCTTCAATCCATCCTCTATATTCATGTGGTTCGTTGTCAGATGAAACCCTCCAGTTAGGATCCCTAATTTGAAGGGGGAATCTAGGTACGTCGTTTTTTCTGGGGTTTTCAGTTGGCTCTTTGCTTCTCCAAGCACCATATCTGTCAACTGTTATAACTTCTTCAACCACCAACCCCAATCATCATAACTGATCACGTGGCTCTATGTATTTCAGGTGCATTGGTAGGTCTGCATTCATGTCTTGCATGTATAAGTTGGATTGTTGAGCAAGTTTCCTATTTTTCTCATTGAAACTTCTTAGTTCCACCTTATTAATCCACTTCAGTGGTCACACTTGTGATATGATGGCCCATACTCAAGGCTTCCTTCTTAGTAACTTGTCTAGTACTTTTCATTAATTATAAAAATAATCACATGTTTCACAAATATATTGAAGTCTTAGCATAATCACTATTATGGGGGAAAACATGGTTTTACACGTGGAAAAAAATGTCTCCTCATAATCAATACCTTATTTCTGTGCAAATCCTTTTGGCACGAGCCTTGCTTTGTGCTTGTCAATTGAGTCATTTGATTTGTACTTGTTCCTGAATACCCACTTACATTCAATTGGTTTGGTTCCAAATGCAGGATCCACCAACTTCCATGTCCCATTCTTGATGAGAGCATCATATTCCTTCTACATGGCTTCTTACCATTCATCATGAGAATTGGCTTCTTTAAAGGAAGTTGGTTCAAGTTAGTAGATAAACTCAACTCATAATCATATGAAACATGTATGTCATCTACATCACCTGAGTTTGAATTATCTACATTACCTCCATCTTGTCTTGAGGAAATTTTGGTTGCTGTCTTTCTGACCTCATCGGGATGAACACTTTCAAGTGTTTTTGTGAGCCATTTTGGTGGACATTTCTGAGATGGTCTAGGTTGCTTAGATAATTGAGATGGTGTTGATTTCTCATCAAAAATCATATTTTCAATCTCTAGATCACATCATCCAAATGAACTTCAGATTTTGATGAAGTGGATGGAACTTGTTCATGTGGGGGTGATGGTGCTTCAAAAGAAGATTCCAGAGATGGACCCAAGATAGGGATCCCCCCTTCAAGATGTGGAATCGCATCATCAAATTCATGATATGTATTTACACGAGTGAATATGTCTAGATGATCAAGTTGTCTCTTAACAATTTTGTCTTTCTTGGAGGATTCAAGAAAGATTACATCTTTGGAAACGATAAATTTCTTGTTTGTATCATCATAAATACAATATCCCTTGGTGGTATTTTAGTACCCCAAGAAGATGGAATTTTGACTCATTGCATCACGATTGCTTCTTTTCTCCTTAGGAATCAAGGCATAACAAGTGGAACCAAAGACCCTGAGATGTCTCACCAAAAGAATGTGGCCATACCACATTTCATAAGGAGTCTTGTTTTGAAGAGAATGAACTGGACACCTGTTTTTCACATAAACTGCACATAGAAATGCAACAACCCAAAACATAAATTTTATATTCTTTAAAAACATCATGGAATGAACCATATTTACGAGTGTCATGTTCATTCATTCATCTATACCATTCTATGGAGGATTGTATGGAATTGTGGTTTGATGATTGATCCCATGTTGGAAAAGGTAGTTTTCAAATTCATTAGATGTGTATTCTTTTCTATTATCTATGCAAAGAGAGCCAATACAACACTAAGCTTAATTTTGAATTCATTTTGAATCCATACATGAAAAAATTTTGAAATTTCAAAAGCTTGTAATTTATCTTTAAACAAGTACACCCAACACATTCTGGTGTAATCATCAATAAAATACATGATATATTTATTTCCATTTGTAGAAGGAACATGCATAGGGACACATAAGTCAAAATGAATCAATTTAAGTTTTCTCAATGCTCTGGAAGTATAATCATGAAATGGTTGTTTTCTATGCTTTCCAAGGATACAAGCATCACATTGCTTTAATTTCATAGGAATAGTAGGAAGGCTAGAAACACTATTCTTTCTCAACAAACGTTGATTGTCATAATTAATATGGCCAAATACAACATGCCACATAAGACTAGATTAAATTATATCTTCATTGTGATGAGAGAGGTATGCAACATTTTGTGTATGTGTATATGTCCCATTCAGCTTCAATAGTCTTTCATTATCCATTCCGTTCATAAAAGCTATGTTGTTGGAATACTTCCTTATTTCCACTTTGCCACCAAACATATCAACAAAGTGGCCTTGCTATCAGATGTGCACAAGAGATAAAAATTTCCTTCATAGCTTAAGAAGAATCATAAAGCACATCATGCAGAAGAAAATCAAGGAGTCTAGGAATTTTGAGCCCGATGATGCCCATTCCAAAAGGTTTGAGATTCAATTTATCTCCAAAATACATTATACCATCTACATTGCCATTGAGGTCTTCAAAGAAGTCTCTTCGGAATGTCAAGTGGGAGGTTGCACCTGTGTCAAGAAGCCATTCATCTCTCTAAGGAGTATATGAAGTGTTAAATGGATCTTTAGTTACTCCTATATTGAAATAAGAAACAACATAATGATAATATTCAAGTGGTTTACATTTCATTGGTTCTAAAGGTTTACCTTCATCCACTTTTTTATCCTGTTTGTCTTCATTGATCTTCTCCCATGGAACTATGCAGTCATTTAATTCATAGGACCCATTCTTTTTGCAATGGATACACTGAGATTGAATCTATCACCTTGGTTGTGTCTACCCCCTTCCTTTGAAAGTATTTATTCCACGTCCTATTTTATTGCTTTCTCCTCCATAAACATCATATCTATTACTCTTCTATTTTTGAGCAAGGCACATGGTCTTGCTAGTTGAATGAGTTGATTTCCTTCCAAAGGATTGTCGATCTAAAATATGGTCACTTCGATTTTTTATCTCTTTGGAATATATATAAAAAAAATCAGAATGAAGAATTTGTGCATGCTCACCATTTCATGGTGTAATTCTCAGTCTCATATTCATCAAGCATTTTTCAGAATTAAAATATGAGTCCATATGTCCAAGATATTCATAAGTTTGTCTAGAAGTCCAACAGAGAGATTGCATAATTGCAAGAAGATTTTTTATAAGTCTCATGTTTTCCTCTCCATTTTCAAAATTTTGACTAAGTAATCTTCTCGCTTATTCATTTCTCTCGCCTTCCATCTCCACACTTAACCTCTCATCTCTTATCCCTTCACCTCTCTCATACTCTATTCTCATACTTAACCATTTTTCCATTTTTTCCTCTCCTCTCCTTTCCTCTCCATACTTAAGAATTTTTCTAAGTGTCATGTTTTCCTCTCCATTTTCAAAATTTTGACTAAGTAATCTTCTCACTTACTCATTTTTCTCACCTTCCATCTCCACACTTAACCTATCATCTCTTATCCCTTGACGTAGACGCCACCTCTTTGCCTCAACAGAGTCTCTGCGCGACCTCCCGGACTTAAGGATCATTCTAATTTCTCCTTCGAGCCGAAGTGGCTCTTTCGATTCCTTGTTGGAATCTCTGTTAACACCCGATCCACAGGTCCTTCCTTTTCCTTCAAGGCCCGAATGCGACCGTGAACTTTTTCCCCATAGGAAATGCAAACTTCAGGTGTCGGGGTTTCTTAATTCTCGATGTCACGAGAACCACTGTTCTCGTGATCTCCCAATCACCGATCTTCCGATATGCCGAAACAATTCAACAACATTTAGCCCCCAGGGCTATCTCCTAGTCCACATGATCATATCTCATATGACCGCGACTCTATTTCGGGGTTTTGCGACCCAGGCGCTCAACCTCTCGACCTCTGGACCCCCGAAATACCGATATGTGAAATTTCGATTGGCAATTTCTCGGCCTTCTCCTTCTTCGTGATTTTGGGATTTCAGATGCCGAAATGCATTGGAACTCTTGTCCTCAGAACTCCTGATCCTTCGAAATGCGATGGGAATCTATTCTAATGGTCCTCCTGCAACTCGGATCCAATGGCTATCCTCCTTCCTCGCTCCTCGCGACTTCGCGACTTGGAGCACCCAAGGCTTGGCCTCTCACCCTGCGAACTTCCAAGTTCGCAAGACCCGAATCCTGGATTTCTCGGATCTTTGCTAACTCCACAATTGCTGCCACTTTTTCTCCTCGGATGGACGGTTCCGATCTTCTCGCGACTTCGCCTCTCGCGAGTTTGAGCAATCAACTCCTTGGCTCTTACCTTGCGAACCTTTGAGTCCATGATATCCTCTGATCTCTGCCACCTGTACTTCTTCTGATGGACGGCTTAGATTCCTTAGCAACTTCGCTACTTGCCACTTCGGGAATCTCGGGACAAAAGTCTCGATCCCTTACCCTTCGATATGTCGAAATGGCGAAATTCTGACATGTCTTCTACGCGGGTCCCACGATGGAACTTCCCGCCTTTTTGGAGTTCTCGGACTTCGCGACTTCGTGAATCCGGATGCTAAGCCTTCAGCTCCTCAACCTGGGAAACCCTGATACGGTTGGTATCGTGACACGTGTCCTTCCAATCGGACGACTCATATGCTTTCGTTGTTTCGGGACTTTTGATATCAAGAGTCCAGACCTTCATCCTCTGGACTCCCGAACTCCCGAATGTCGATATCCCGATGCCAACTTCTTCGGGACTTTCACCTTTGCTCTATTGTATGAGGGTTTAACTCCCTCGCAACTCTCGATAGATCTAACGGCTGTCGGGTAATTGGACCAAGATCTGATGGTCCAGATCCTTTCTGTTATGTGCACTCCTCCTGCTGCTCCTTGGACGTGAAAACCTTTCAACGGTCCAGATCTCCTCGACTGATCTAACGGTGGCTATTGATCCTCCCGAGCTCTGGCGCTTTTCTTCCAATACTTAGAAGAATTTCAATTGTTCAAAGGCCTCAACCTTTTCCTTCTTTTCTCTGTGAGCTCCACAACCGTGAACTCTCCCCTGCGCGCATATGAAAACACTGCCCCTCCTGAGCTTCCACTCCTGAATCCTTGAAGGATTCTGACTTCTGCGTCTCTACACGTAAAGTGCTATTCCTCTTGAGCTTCTCTTCTTGCCCAGACTTCTAAGGAAACAGATCCTTCTCTCTTTCTCCTACAGATGGAGAATTACGAGGCCCTCCTGGCACTCAGTTTGCTTAAGCAACCTATTGCTGAGTATTTCTGGGTATCCAATAACCCTGCGAATATGCTCAATGCCCACTTGGCAAAGCCTCTTACGGAAATCCTCAGATCTTTCACCTTCTTCTCAAGTCAACAGAATCCCTCTATATGCTCTGGCATTTACTCCATGCCCACCTGGTAGAGTATCTTCTTACAGAACATCCAACAGTTATGTCTCATGTGTCCTCCTTACACCTGCTCAATGCCCACCTAGCAGAGCTCTTAGAATCCTTAGTGATTCTGGTTCTCTTGTCTGAACTCACAACAGAGTTCTTCTCAATGCATCACTATGCATATGCTCAATGCCCACTTGGCAGAGCTCTTAGAATTCCTCAGAGATTCTATCTGCAATTGTATTTCCTCATACACAACCTTGCTTCCAAAGTATTCAGCAACCTTGAGGTCTTCCTCTGAGTTGTTGATTTCAGCTTCTGTGCCCACTTGGCACGCCTCTATCTGACTCCGTAGAGTTCACAAATGCACCCTCTGTGCATGGCTATCAGAACCCGCAGTGTTCTGTCACATCCTCCTGGTGTGAAGCCTCAAAGACCTCTCAAGCCTGAAACTAAAAAAACTCCTGCAAATGCATAAACATAACATACATTCACAGCATATAAAGAACACTCACACACATTCATTCAACACATGAAAGATGTAGGAAAAACTGTTGTTTATATTAAAATGGAAAATGCCTTTTTTGTAGAAGGGTGTTCCTGAGCACGGTTTGTAACAAGGTCTCCGCTCTTCTCCGCTCTTCTAACTCTTTTTTATTCTAACTATTTCAAAATGAGATCCTCTCGATATTTTACCTGAGGGGCTCCTCGAGCTCTTCCCTCCAATCTACCTACGCTATTCAATTACATTCAATGACTGTCTAGTCCGCAGATCGTATCTAGATCTCAGCCTTACAAACATTAAAGGCCTATCTACCTACATCCTGCGCAAAGGCATGGCTTCACGGCTCAACAGCCTAAGCAATTTAATTACATTTAATTTCAAATCAAAACGAGGGATGCGCCTCTCTTCAGCAATTGAATGCATGTGCTTAACGTGGCTGGCTGACGTGAGATGATGCTCCTACATCATCCCTTCACCTCTCTCACACTCTATTCTCATGCTTAACCATTTTTCCATTTTTTCCTCTCCTCTCATTTCCTCTCCATACTTAACCATTTTCTCTCTTCCACTCAACTCTCTTACTCCATATTCCACACTTGGTCATTTTTCTCTCTTTCTCTCTTACATTCCCTATTCTCCTATCCTCTCCATACTTAGCCATTTCTACATTCACTTTCGTATTCCCATTTTCTTTTATTACCATTTTCTTTTATTTTCCTTTTCCACTATTTCACTTTCCATTTCCATTTTCTTATTTTTATTTTTCATATTTCACATATTTCTTTTCATATTTCATTTTCGTATTTCATTGAACCTTCTTAACACTTAGTCAAATTTGTGAGTTACCGTGGGTCTGCGGGTTGATTATCAGTCTTTTTACTACCTCTTGTTCCTCCACCCGACCACTTCTCCTTACTTAGAATTTTTTACAAATGTTTTTACTACCTTTTACCTCTCCTCTCCACTTCATTCAACACTTGGATTTTTTCACAACTATTTACTACAAAGTATTACCGTGCTCCATGGTGATTCTTGAGAAGTCTTACCGCTCTCCATCATGTTTCATATTTCGCCTTCATTATGCACTCTCTCTATACTATAATATTATACTTAGACATTTTCACGAGTCTTATTACCATTAATTACCTCCCTACCTACCTCTTCGTTTCATATTTCCACGGCCGACATTTTCATGAGCCTTTTTACCATTAATTACCTCCCTACCTACCTCCATGTTTCATATTTCCGCACGTTCACTTGACTTCTATCACTTTCATTATGCACCCTCTCTATACTATAGTATTATACTTAGACATTTTTTACGATCCTTTTTACCATTAATTACCTCCCTACCTACCTCAAC
Organism: Picea glauca; assembly: GCA_000966675.3. Classification (NCBI taxonomy): domain Eukaryota; kingdom Viridiplantae; phylum Streptophyta; class Pinopsida; order Pinales; family Pinaceae; genus Picea; species Picea glauca. Next base: position 132,093 of record JZKD02S1493171.1, read on the forward strand.
ATTCACCCTCTCTATACCCTTTTTTATCATGAATTACTTCCCTACCTACCTCCATGTTTCATATTTCAACGACCCTCACAATGTTCACTTGACTTCCGCCACCTTCATCATTCACCCTCTCTTGACTTCCGCCATCTTCATTATGCACCCTCTCTATACTATAGTATTATACTTAGACATTTTCACGTAACTGCATTCCTCACAGTGTTCACTTGAACTCCACCACCTTCATCATGCACCCTCTCTTGACTTCCGCCACCTTCATTATGCCCCCTCTCTATTCTATATAATTATGCCACCTTCATCATGCACCCTCTCTTGACTTCCACCACCTTCATTATGCACCATCTCTATACTATAGTATTATACACGAACCTTTTTACCATTAATTACCTATCCAATCCTCACATTATTTTAATAATATTTCTCTTATCCTAAGTTTCTAAGAGTGAAGCTAAGACATGACTTCTATAAGTTCCTTTACTTCACGAGAATATTAAGGAAGGACTTTCAATTATAAACACCAATGTTTCAACCATCACAAATGCATGTGGGATATGTATTTTAAAGAAAAGTTGAATTTTAAATGGAGGAGGGGAATTTAAATCAAGAGTAGGATTAACCAATGAAATTGATCAACGATTGTTGAGTCTTTGAATTCTCGAGCTCCCGACCTCCATTTTCAAAAAACTATACCTCATTGGAAAGGTAATTCAATGAGGAATATGATGGAAAATATTTGAAGAGTTGACTCGTTTGAAAGATAAAAAGTTAAATATATCACCCAAAAAATTAAAATATAGTCCACTCTTTAAAAAGGTATCCAGTTAAAATTTTCAAAATAAAAGTATATTAAAAAACTTTTATTAAATTCCAAAAGGGCCCACTTCAAGACATGAATTTTAATGATAGAGTCATTAATAAGAGTTCAATAAATCATTAATTAAATTGTTACTCCAAGGAAGCATGTGGAAGTTATAAAAAAGAGACAAATCCTAACTACCTCAAGAAGTTAGAAGAGAATATTTTAAAAAACAAGAGAAGGTTCCATCAAATGCTGAGAGGTAGGAATTCAAAAGATCATAATAGAAGGGTCCAACTATGAACATGCAACCAAGATTCCGATCAATAAATAGAGATCTACATCTTCTCTATTTTTTTTCTTCTTCTACACTACTTTATCAAGGTTTTTTGTTTGTATTTCTGAAATTAACAGAAGGTTGAGTTATTGAGTGTCCTTATATTATTCAAAGATTTATTCTCTATAAGATCATGGAGTATTTACAACTATATATATGATTTTCAGATGTAATCTAGGGTTGTCTATTGGATTCATTGAGATTTAGTCTTGTGTTTGACAAGTTTCATTTATGAAAACTTAGTCAATTGGTTTGTTGAGATGTTTTGTATTGTTGAATAATGTTTATGAATAAAACTCCACAAAGAACTGTTTGGGGCATTGCTTTAATGATTTATGAGATCTTGGGATTTCTGAGTGTGAGATTTTTGGAGTTTGTCTATCAAATTGTTTTCAGTATTAAATATAGCACTCATTTAAAGTTCTTTGAAATGATCAAAACCACTTCATCCTTTTTCTTGAGAGAATATATGGATGTATCCTCTACTTGCATGTGATTTAGAGGGTTGCATAAATGATGTTGAGTATACATATATTCTGATATTGAAGTCTTTCTTCAATATTTTATTGTAAAGAATCATTTTATTGCACATAAAGGTCAGATCAGGTTATCATGAACCATTTCAATATAAAACTAAGAAATAATATTTTGGGGTTTGTTTTCTAGTATTTTCACTGATTCAAGATATTCAAGATATATCTTTCATCCAAACATGAGTACCACCTCTATAAAAATGTATTGGGATTCATATCCTAATGAGGCTTTTATTTGGACCTCAATAGATCTAGATATAGATATTTTTGGTGACTCAACTGGGGAATAATTTATTTTGAAGATATCCCGGGGTTTGTTTCAGATTTGGTTGAAGAACCAGAGTCTCCATGGTTCAAAGTTTCAAGAAAAAAATTCAAAAAGACTGCTTCTTGTTCTAGATGCAAGGTATTTATAAAAATATTATTCAGAAATATTTGGATGACCTTAAAAAGAGCCAAGAACAATCAAAGATCCAGGAGAATGAACTCCCCAGTGATTCCATTGAAAGAACAATTAAAATTCCTTGGAAACTCCATTGAAATGATTCAAGAATCTCAAGAAGAACTATATCATGACTCCTCTAAGGAGTTTATTTTGTGTCATGATGTTCCTTTACCTTCTTCACCTAGCCCACCAATGTCTTTACACGATTCAGCAAAAGGAAGAGTTAACCAAAAAAGGAGGTGATTGCATAGAAGGCCTTTAAATATGCCAGAAGTAGATTTTCATATGTTTGATATTCCTATTGAAAAAATTTCCACATTCTTTGGAAATACTTCAAAAGATGCAAAACAACACTTGTTTACATTCAAAAGTACATGTGATGTTTTCAATCTCATTGAATAAAATGTTACATGTTGATTGTTTTTACAAACTCTATGTGCAAATGTTCTTGAATGGTACAATTCATTTCTGCCTAGGACTATTACCAGTTGGGATGTGTTGGAAACTTCATTTGCTAAATATGTTTCCCACCCACCCTTTCCCATATGGAAACAAGACAATGGAGATTTTAGTCTTTCATATACTCCATATGAAGAAATTTCAAGCGACAAATTTGAAAATTATATTGATGAGCCTCCACCAAATGCACAAGAAGATTTCATCCAACATACTCATGTGGGAAATGTTGCAACATATTATAAAGAAGAATTGGTGGAAGAAATTAATATTGAGAATAATGATGGGCAAGATTGTCATTCCATGAAGAAAGAATGCTTTCAAGACATTTCCATTGAATAAAAAATCTTGGATGTGGTTAGTAATGAGGAGAAAGATGAAAGTATTCTTAGATTGGAAACTTATCATCCAACCAAAGACAAATACAATATTGAGAAACCAAGAGTTGATTTCATTAATTCATGGACATGCCCCACTCTTTAGTACTAGCTTCAATATATTCTAGTATTCTGTAAATCATTAAAAAAATCAATTGGATTCTTAAATGGCTCCATTGGAAATGTACCAACACTTGAAAATGTCCCTTCCTCCAAGCAGGATATGGTAGGTAGATCTTGTTTGTCCATAGTTTGTTTCTTCAATCAAAGTTTTATGCAATAAAGGTGATATTTGAAGATAACTACATAGAGGAAGAATTACAACAATCTATTTTGAAAATGACTCCATATCCCAATTGAGAAGTCATTCGGTCTTCAGATTCTGGTGTTTTGAACAACCACAAGGGGTTATTGTCCTGCGGTTGGAGCCAGTTGTTGATCGAAAATCTAGTCACCTCGATTTTTCTGCTCTTTGGAATATATAAAACAAAATTTTAAGAAGGAGGAATTTGTGCATGCTCACCATCTCATGGTGTAATATTAAGTCTCAATTTCATCAAGCATTTTTCGGAAACAAAATCAAAGTCTGTACGTCCAAGATATTCATAATTTTGTCCATAAGTCCAATAGAGAGATTTCAAAATTGCAAGAATAATTTTTCTCAGTGTCGTGTTATCCTCTCCATTTTTGAAATTTTGACTAAGTACTCTCCTCACTTAGTCATTTCTCTCTCCTTCCATCTCCACACTTAACCTCTCCTCTCTTATCCCTTCACCTCTCTCATTCTCTCTTCTCATTATTAACCATTTTCCCCCCTTCCTCTCCTTTCCTCTCCATACTTAATAATTTTCTCTCTTTCACTCAACTCTCTTACTCCATATTCCACACTTAAGTCAATTTTCTCTCTTTCTCTCTTACATTTCTTACTCTCCTCTCCTCTCCACTCAACTCTCTTACTCC
>JZKD02S1493171.1:141454-165863 GCA_000966675.3 Picea glauca
CACAACAAGTAAGTATTTCATCCTTATCTTGCATTTCAATTCTTCATTTTGTCAATTTTTTTCGAAAAATCAAGCTTAAAGTCACTATAAAAAACTCGAACTTATGCATCCACGGGCTTCCTTAAGGAAACCGCGGATGTCCGTAATTGTTCTAAAGAAAAAGCGTGGATGCACAAAAAGGAAATTGAAAAATAAAAAACTAACTCAATTTTTTTTTGGAAAATGACAGGATGTCCATTCTCTGGAGAGAACGTGAACATGAGGAGGTGGATCGAGTGGTGTTTCATCACGATGAGGCCAATCAAGCTCTGCGTGCTTGTGGCATGTACAAATATTTCCAAGTTGGCGGCATGAGAGTACAAAGGAGATTGCTAAATCTCTTGAATGACTATTGGAACCCGGATGTTGAGGCATTCATGCTCGTTGGACAGTGTTTGACCAGTACGATCGAAGACATTTACTTCATTATCAGTTTATCGAGGAGAGGGGAAGTACAAAACTTCCAATCTCGGGGAGGAGGCCATAGTATCAATGATTTTATCAACGATTAGTGTGTTTCCGACACTGAGAATTGTGGCTCGCACATACCAATTAAACAAATAACCAACTTGAGCCTCCGAGTCATTATATACACCTTGGTTCGAATCGTGGGATCCAACTCTTTACACTTGGCATCATGGGAACAAATGCATTATGGGGTTGAATGCCTACGTCCTACTATGTATGACTAGAGTACCACTATGTTGAATAATATGAAAGCACAATTAACAAACTACAATATTAGGAAGGCAAAGAACATATGCTTCGAAAGTGTCCTATGTACTTTCTTCTTCGAGCGGGTGCCCATGATGATCCCACAAACACATATACGAGGACACTTACAACCATGGTCCGTTGGACCGAGCTCATATCTCTCTTAGGAGGCAAACAAATTTACAACCCCTTCGATGACGACTTCTTTGGTTGGTGGGAGTGACAAACTCCCTTCATCGAAGACTACCCATATGTGGGTGTAGACTTCACCAACGATCTAGATTTCATCATCCCTGTCGGAGACGAGCTATAAGACATAGGTACCTTTCATTTTTTTCGTTATTTAATTTTTAATTTTTTAAAAATACAACAATTTATATCTTTTTGTGAGATCCAAAATACTGACAAGTACCTTTCTTTTATGCAGATAGAGCACCCGTGAGATCAACAAATGTCCCACAACATAGTCGGTGAGGCAGAGAGGAGGCAGGACCGAGCGATGATGCAACAAGGACTTTGCGTAGTGTGGGCCGTAACTTTGAGGCCCTCATGCACAATGTGCCTATGGTGACCATTGACGACCTCCCCGTAGGCATGCAATGACATGTTGTAGGAGTACCCAAGCCATGGGTCTGATTATTCCGACGTTTAGAAAATGTTGTAGTTTGTTATGATAGGGTGCACCGGCCTCAGGCCTAGACATATTATGTGCTCATAGCACAATTTTGTACTTGTATACCATTATATGACTTTCGGGGGCAAGGAGGCCCCATACTTTGTACTTTGATGGATCTCTTTTTGATATATATTATTTTTTGTGCGTTATATACATTTTTTATTTTACTTCACAAAAGTATATATTTACATGTGTCTATGTGTGCTTTACTTTACTGATGATAAAGATGCTAATCTAACACATAATTAGCATAAGCATCAACTAACTCATTATCTCTCCTAGAAACATGTTTGCAAGTAATGAACTCAAAATAATGTTCTAGAAGACGTACCCTAAGGAAAACCCGTAATAGCACCAGATATCGAACTCGATATACATTGTTTAACTGTAAAACTACCAATTGTTAATCTATGAACAATTGAAGGTGGTAAATACCATACGACAATGCATCTTGTAAAATCTCAATAACAATGCTATATTCAACAACATTGTTGGTAGTTTCCCTGAGATACGCACCTCCAATGGACACTAACTGTCTATAAGGTGAATAAATCACCCAAGCAGTGGATGCTAGGTGTCGAGTATGGCAGTTGGTGCCATCATAGAATCTGAAGTAAATCAACGAATCCTCGGGCATCTGCAACACAATAGAAGCACATCAATTACTAATGCAACCAATGGATCAAAAACGTAAACAAAGCTATGTACAATACAAACAATAAAATACAAGAGCGCTAATGCTCAAACACTTAGGCCTAATCATAGTACTTCTTCAAGTAGAGCCCATTTCTGGGATCCAACAACACATTTCATTCAAAATCTGCGAGCTCGTAAGATCCTTTATCTTGAACCCGTCGCACGACATAAGGGCCGAACCACATGGGGTTGAACTTTCCTGCCCCCAAGGTATCCTTGTCCTGGTCATAGATCAACACAAGAAAGCCCTCAAAGAACACCCTGGGAGAGACATACTTATCGTACTAGGACTTGATTCGTTTCTTATGTCCTTCATTTGCTAAATATGCATCTCGACGTTGCTCATCGAGATGTACAAGGTAAACTAGGCGTTCTTCAAGCTGAGTCATGTCCGGAAGGAGCTCGACTACTATTTTGAGTGAACGAACTTCACATTCAATAGGAAAAATTGCTTCCACTCCATGGACGAGTTGGAATGGTGAGAAGCCAATGGCAGTTTTGACTGAGGTTCGGTAATCCCACAAGGTTGGGTAAAGCATCAAGTGTCAGTTCGTTTGAGTTGAATTAACCGTTCTTCTTAGTATCGTTTTTAATGACTTCTTGATGAATTCAACTTGATCATTAGCCAGGGGATAGTAAGGAAACGAGTGTTCCTTCCTAAACCCTAGTTTCGATACTAACTCCGACATCATGCGGTTCTAGAAGTGATTGACATGGTTAGTGACAATCTCTCTCAGAACCCCTAACCTAGCTATGACCTAATTGAATATGAATAGTCATGTTGTCTCCCCATCATTAGCAAAAGTTGGCATAGCCTCGACCCACTTAGTAAAGTAGTTGATGGCTACAATGATGTAACGATGCCCCCTAGCAAAAGTTGGGTGGCATGTCATAAAATCAACCCCCCACTTGGTGAAGGGGCCAACAATGATGACGGGAAACATAGGAGAAGGATGTGCACACATTTTCTTAGTGAAAATCTGGCATGGATCACATTTCTTGACCACTTCAATACAATCTTTGAAGATCATAGGCCAGAAGTATCCTACGTGCAAATATTTTTGGGTTGTTTCTAGCCCAGACAAGTGACCACCACATGCTCCACTATGGCAGTCATTCAAATCAACCTCTGCTTCTTCAAGAGTTAAGAAATGCCTAAGGATTGATTCCACCCCTCGCCGATACAAAGTGTCAGTGATAATGAGGTAATTTTTCACCATATGACAGATCCATCGTCGCTTATCTCTCGAGTAGTTCGGAGGGAACTTCATAGTTTGGAGATATAAGGATATCCCCATACCATGGATCAAACAAAGAGATGAGGAAAATGTTCTCATCTAGAAATGAGTCTGTCAAATCTCCTTCCTCATTCTCTACCGAAAACTCTAACATCAGTTCAACGAAGACTAAAGACTTCTTAGACTTCGTAGACACAAAGTCCAAATCAAATTCTTGAAGCACAAGAATCCACTTGTTGTACTTCCCACCAATAATTCCCCTACTCAAAACATATTTAAATGAATTGACGACAACGACGACGGTTGTATTCCATAATAGAATGTAATGTCGCAACTGCTGGACAACAGGAAAAACTGTTAGTGCCAGTTTCTCTACATGCAGATATTTGAGTTCAGGGCCCATGAGAGCGTGGCTCAAGTAATAGATGACATGCTCTTGGAGATCATCATCCTCCTGAACTAGATCCATGCTAATCAAAGACTCAGTTGTTGCCAAATACAACAGGTAGTATTGATTGTAATTAGGGGGACTCAAAAAAGGAGTCGAAACCAACGCTTTCTTCAAAGCATCAAAAGAACATTGTGCAACTTTGTCCCAACAGAATGGGACCCTTTTCTTCAAAAGGCGCATAAAGACCTTTGTTAAGTTAGCATAGTTCGGAACAAAATGCCTGAGGAAATTCTCCTTTCCTTCTAGTCTCTGAAGTTGTTTGACTGTATGCGGGGGAGGAAACTGAGTTATTTCCTTAACCTTCAAAGGGCCAACCATGATCATTTTGTCGAAACAATGAATCCCAAAATATGACCAGAGGTCACCCAAAAAATACACTTGTGTGGATTCAATCGGATCCTATAGAAACGACACCGTTCAAACACTAAGAAGAGATGTAAGAGATGTTGGTCCCTCTTGCGTGAGTGAGCCATAAGATCATCTAAGTATGCCTCCACTATGTTCTTCAAGTCATGAAAGGAAAACATCATGGCCCACTAGAATGTTGCACCAACGTTTTTAACACCAAATGACATTTGCTTGTAAGCGAACGTACCCCAAGGACATATGAAGGTCGTCTTGTGCTAGTCTTTTGGACGAATTTCAATTTGGTAGTAGCCGAAAAAATCATCCATAAATGAGAAGATCACGATCCCCACACACTCATCCAAGATTTGATCAATGAATGGAGTCGGGAAGTTTTCTTTAGGACATGCCTTATTCAAGTCCCTAAAATCCATGCAAACATGTATCATACCCTACTTCTTATCAATGGGAACAGGATTGGAGGCCCATTCCATTAGAGGAATTGGGTATATAAATCTTGCAATAAGCAGATTTTCAACTTCCTCTTTTATTGTTGTTGCCTTTCTTGGGTTCACAGGTCTCAACTTCTGTCGAAACGGTTTCACATTCTCATAGGTTCAAATCTCATGTTGAACTATTCGAGGATCAATGCCAGGAAATTCCTCGTAAGACCATGCAAACACATCTCAAAATTCCTTAAAGAGTGTCGTATATTGAGTAATCTCCTCCTGTGAGAATTATGCTCTGATAAAGACATTTTCGACAATTTCAGGATTCTTAGAAATGTTGACAGAGATCATTTTCAATATGTTATCCATGTTTCCTTCGACATAGACACCATGTCTGACCAAGGGATTGACTACTCCACCAACACTTCCAACAACGACTGGCTTGAACTCTCCACTCTCAACTCAACTGATTTCATGAAGGAAATATGATCTATGATGCAAATCCTCCCAGGGCCTTTCAACTTCAACGATCGCCTCAATAATTGCTTCATCTGAAGGAAAGATTGTACTTAAACAGTCTTGAGATTTCGAAGAGTTTTGAGATCACATAGGATCAGGAAAGAGATCATCCTCCTTAGTGATTGTTGGACTCTGATCTGGGTCTGTTGTGGCATGCTTAATGGATTGATAAGCTATCTTAGCTACAAACAAAGGTTCAACCATCCCGGCATGAACTCGACGTTCAACTATACTAGATGGCAAGGGAAGGGTCCATGGGTCCTATATATATATGTCATTCTAACATAAGTGACCCTATTAACCAGAGTAGCGTGAATATATGCAATCTGTGTGGGGAAATCAAAATATCCCATTAGCGAAGGGTACATCCCACAACCGATGCTCTTAGTGGACGCCATAGAGTTTTAAATCTAAGGGACAGTAGACTTTGGATTGGCTTTTGCGTCAGAAAGGTTGGACGCCACCTTATCGATAGTCACAATTATTCCCTCATGGGGAACACATATAATCTGAAAAACTATTGAGACGACAACTGTCATGGTGTAAGTCCAACTTCTTCCTAAAAAATGATTATAGTCGAGCGACGTCGACTACTTCAAAATCTACACAAACATACTTCCCCCTAGCATGACCAGACATGAAGGAATCACACCATGTGGCTGAAACAAGCGTCCGTCAAAAGAAGTCAAGAGTGTAGGAGAAGGGGTAAGTTCAGGAGAACCAATGGCTTTCCAGCATGACAAAGACATCACACACATGGAAGCTCCTTCATCAATGATGGTCCTCTTAACTAATATATTGTTGCACACAACCTCTATCTGAAAATATACATGATATGAAAGGCGTGGTCTCACATCAATAGCATCAAACTTCATAACGAGATGATTAACAAAGTCTGCAGCTCCTATGGAAGATAACAACGCAGTACGATACGAGGGGAAACTTTGGAGAACTTCCAAAGAAGACATAGCACAAGGAGTCTGATCCAAATCCTCCACAACTGAATAATTGGGAGCGGATCGTGTATTAGGGTTATGCATCGTCCTTTTATAAACGACCTTAGGCATGCATGGCACTGCCTCTTTCTCAGGTCTCGCTATGTGGAGAGAGACATGATCCTCTGAATTTTTCTTACCCTTCTCTCTCGACTCTAGGTTATCATAATTATGATTTCTTGTCGACAAGTTTACATATTTTAGCTTCGAGGATTTCAACATGTTTACTACTCCTTTATATCCGTCAGAGGGGGGAGAACTTGAAGTTACCCCTTGTGGGTTGAAGTTGGAAGAACCAACTTGCAAGTTTTTCCCTTGTGGAAAAAGGTTTTGAAACACAGCAGGCTGTTGTTGTTGATTCAACTTGATAATTCGTTGGAATTCTTCCATTCGCGACAATTGGTGTGTAAGGTGATCATCGTCACAAAGCTTACAAGGAAACTTCACTTTCATTTTCTCATCCTTTTCCCCCTTAGCATTCTTATCTGACTTTTTATTATTACCCCCACCACCTTTCTTTCCCTTTTCTTTTCTTTTGTCTATGGGATGTTGAGGACCCTTCAAAGTATTTGTTTGCACAAAATGTACATAGGAAGACTGGGTGGAGGGGGTGGTTGAGCTAGTGGTTGGACCGATAGTAGGTTGTTGGATATCAAGTTTCTACATCTGGCTAGCGGCTAGATCTGTAGTTTTTGAATGAGAAAAGCCCACTATACCAGCGGCATGTGGGTTTTACTTTGGATTTTCCAAGTCAAGAGTAGATCGCGACACATTCGACAAAACCTCGTAGAGCATGCCTGACTGAGAGTATATAAGCTCTAACTGTTGCACCCTAAATATTGCTTGTTCCTATGAAAACACTCCCAACGTTGCGACGTCCTTCTAAATATAAAAGAGTAAGGATTTCAGGAACCATTCGAGGAGGAACTCCGGTGGAGCAGTAGCCTTAATCAGGCTCTTCCTTCTCCTCCATTCCTGAATGTGACCGAAAATGTGTGTGGCATTTTCTTGTACAAATTTAGCTAGCAATTATGTTCTGACATCGTACCGGACAGTGAGTTGGAAGCGGTTTCACCGAGCGTCGAGTACTTCCCCCTCTGAAGTTCAATATACCATTTGGTAGCGCCTCCAGTGAGAGTGCATTGGAGCAAACAAAATATGATCGAATTGTCATTTAACGAGTTGGATGAGCACCACAAGTGGAATGTCATCACGTGGTCCTGCGGGTCTTTTCCTCTTTTCCCCTCAAATTTTGGATTGTCTGAAGGTAATTTAGTCGGGACCTCGTGCCAACTAGGGTCATGAAAAATAGGATCATTCATCAACTTGGACAAATACGGAAAATACAAAGTTGCCAGAAACAGTAACCTAGGTTGTGTCATCGACTGATGAGCGGCCTGAAAAGAAGGTCATGGATTGTAACTAGCACTAGGTTTCCAAAAAGAGTTTGCTATCAAACCATAGCTTGGGATAAATCCTTGTGGTCCCTGGTTAAATGGAGGACAACCTCCACTTATCTGGTTCCCTAGAGGAAAACTGGGGTTGCCTCCAGCGGACCCCCCATGGAAAGGAAGAAATGATGAATAGGGGTCGATTGAATGGGAAAGGGGTTTCCCCCTTGCAACATCCCTATGAATGGATTCCACTAGCCTTGGAAAAGGGTACTCCAAAAAGGTTCCCCTAGCGAGGACATAGGTCCTTGCCAGGGGGAATAATGACCTTGGAAGGGGTTGCCACCTGTCGAAACTGTAGACACGGTGAAAGGGTTAGTCCCAAACCCACCATAAAGTGTGAACGGGGTCAAATTTGACGGTATACTAGTGAATTGGGATCTGCTACCCATTGAAGCTCCCTAGCCCCATACGGGGTTAGGGTCAAAAAATGGAACAGGTCCACTTCCGACGAATGGAGATGACGGAGTGATGTGACCTCTGCCCCAAGAAAAGTCTTGGTAGGGAGCTTGTGTTTTCCATGCACCAACATTCGATGACTGGGATGTTGGTTGAGAACTCACCAACACGTTAAGCATGCCCATCGACAAAATTCCATAAGAAAAAGTGTTTATTGTTAACGCAAAAGATGTTGTTGCACTCGAAACTTGAGTGGGACCAACAACTGATGAGGCAATGTTGTTGGTTGTCGTGACAACAATGGATTGAACCAAATTTTTCGTTTGATCCAACATACCAGGAGAAAAGATCCCCCCAGTAACGATATTCAAGGTGGGAGTTGCAGGGGCTCCCGATCCTGACACTAGGGAAGTGTCATCCATAATGGCCCACCAAAGGAGGCTACTATCAGCCAAGTCCGATTCTGGAGGAGGGACTCGTATGACCGGAAACAAAAAATTCCAAGGTAATGGAGAATTAGCGTGTGGAGTGAATTCCTCAACTCTAAGATCCTCAACAATTACCTCTTCTAGTTCTAAAACGTTGGCTTCTGGAGAGTTATGGTCTACGATCTTAGTCTAACCAACCAGCAAAAAAGTGTTGGACTTATTAATTCGATGCCTTTGAGGAGGTGGGGGATAATTATTCATAATCTTTTCCTTGGGTAGAAGGCCTTGAATTCTCCTTGATCTTCGAGGTGGTAAGTTGGCCACTTTGAGGGGTTAGCTCTCGGTGTCAATCGACTCGCCTACCTAGGGTTTAACTACCTTCACCAAACACACCACTACAAATCCCTAAAGATAAAACATACACACACAACTTTTTCAAGATTTTGACTCAAGTGGATTAAGTCTTGGGACCGAAAAAATAACAAAGAGGGTTCGAGCCCTTTTGGACGAAGGCGCGGGTTGAATAATTCTTGTGGACCATCGAACGAAGGTATGAGAATTAGTTATGTTGACCTCCATAGATCAGCCTTATCCGCTATAAGTACCCATGCTTCATGGGGCACCCTCTAGCAACAGTGAAGTGTGTGATACAAAATATGCCCCAGGTACTACAGAAAACCTCCGCAGTCACCTTGTGGTTTACCTAGGAAGAGAAACTATGGATACCAACTTGTAGTCGATGCCTGGGGGTACAGTCGACAATTGGGATCGAAAGTGTGGGTAGGGTAACAAATCCTGAAGCTTCGAAAGCACCACCTCTAACAAATGTATGGGTACAATCAAAACCCCCAATAGACAATCTTTCCACTATGTTCGGTCCAGCTCTGGAGGGGAATCTCCTCGGTTATTCCTTATGTGACCTTATGTTTAACTCATGTGTTAGAGGAGATTCCAAACCAACCTATACGAAAAACTGGGTTCTACACTCCCTATCTCAGACAATTATGTTTGTTTAGTGGCCTTGGAGAAATTTACTCTCCAACCTATGCCAAAGCCCTAGCCTAAACTTGTTGGTTTACCTTAGAAAAATGAAAGTATCTAATAAGTTTTAGTTATGCATTCATTTTAATAGGTTGTTTTACTCAAAAGTGGTGCAGGTGAAACTTTGGTGATGTTTTAGACCGACTCCCAAAGAAATGCAATATAAGAAAACGCAATCAGTTTCTTCAAATGAAAAGAGACGCAACAACGCTTATGCAACATTTTTTATTTTATTTTTTCAGATTAAAGCAAGAGTTTGAGTGCAAAATTTAGAACACCTCAAGAAGAAAATGCATGCAGGGATGCAAAACTTATACAACCGAATTCTTTTATTTTCAAATAAAAAGGTTACCGCTACCAAAGTATAATGCAACTACCTGAATGATAAGTAACTACTTATTTTCTTGCAAATATGAAAGGAAAGGGTTTAAGAAATGAGCACTAAACAAACATGGATATTTTTTTATCTTTTTCGTTTACAAAAGAAAAAATAAGCACATGAATGCAAATATTTTTTTTCTTTTTGAAACAAGGCAGAAAGCAAGAAAAAAGACAGAAAGGGTTCAACCAACATGACACTGAAACGATAGTGAATCTGGAAATGCAGACAAACAAGGTTGTTATTTCAGTCTACCTAACAAACCTTATACCAAAAAGTATAAGCAAAGATTTTAATCTTTTCTGTATATCAAACGTTCAAAACCTAACAAAGAGACACCAAGCAGAGACTCGGGACAATCCAGGTGACTGATCAAACCAAGCATTCAACTCAGAAAGGAAGAGATATTTAAAAAACTTCAACTTCACATAGGTCTGCGACTATTAATAAAGAAACTCGCGGATATCCACGGGTTGTAGATATGCAACTCGTGGATGTACACAGGCTACAATGATGCAACACGCAGATGGCAAGGTAAGTTCAGAAAATAAAAGAACCACTCAGAAATAGAGGGCTTCAGGAATTAACAACAGGTCCTATGAAGCTGAAAGACTCTAAAAAAGACTCAGAAACTAGCAGGAAAATACAACACAAGAAAGCAAGACACCTCAACCAAACTGACCCAACTAGGAGTATCCCTAGTGGAGTCGCCAATTCTGATTAAGGGATTTCCCCTCTGTGATCGTGGGTCGTAATCACAACAGAGGAAGACCAATTGAAAGAGATAATCGTCTCCCCATAGTGACAAGCACACAAAAACCAAAGAAAATAACTGCTTTAATTAGGAGAAAGTAGCGATAGATAAGAGAATAGAAGGTGCACCTTCTTTACCTGTTTGATGTCGATCTCTGCTCCAATTCACCGAAGAACTCCTCATCTTCTTCTGGAATTAACCTGTAAGACAGATACAAAACTAGGGTTGTGACGAAAGTAGTTATATGATCATAAATATGTGCATGTGATATGTCAGATTCAAAGTAAGCATACAGATAAATGTACGATGCAGACAAATCTGGGGAAAAACAAGCTCTTTTATTACCAACAAGTGGAAAAGGTAAGTTACAACCATGTCTAGCCTTAGGCACCGTCTTGAAGCCAATTGTCTGAGTTCCTTCGGGAATCCTCAAGCATCAACTCAACCAATAAAGACTTCTCTCAATGACTCAGATGGGGATAAGGAGACACCCTATAGTCACATAAAAGGAGAAAGAAGCTTTGGAAAAGGAGTTTCCAGACTAAAGGAGATGTTGCTCAGATAATATAGGGAAATGAGCCTTGCTACATGCTGGCAACAGAACTTTGCACCAAGGTACTTGTCTCCCATCTTTATCCCTCTATGGTTGTTTGATATCTTCCCAAAGAGGTTTGGGGAGTTGGATTCCATTATGTATGGGCAAGGTTCATTGGGAAACGAGCCCAATTGAAAAACCCACTCGAAAACATCGAATTATTTTGTTTTTCACAAAAAAATAGGGTATCCGCGGGTTGCAGTGAGGAAAGGCGCGTATTTCCACGTGTTGCACTAGGGAAACCCATATATATGCTCTTAAGGCATGTTTTTTAGATGATTTAGGAAGTGACTTTTAGGGAAAAGTCTATCAAGCATTGGGAAAGGGTTAGGCCATGGCACAAAAACATAGGTGTGGATTTTTGTGTTATAACAACGATACCACTATGCTATACCTGCAATACTTGTGTGGAGGCAAGAGCGATTCTCTTCACAACTCCAAGATTTCAATGGCATGTCTGGTGATGAGGGGTGATGGGCCTAAACATGAACAATGTACAGTTTCCAACATATCAACTAGTTTATAACTTATTTGGGGTGTCGAAATAACCATAGTCAGGCATACCTCTCCTCCACGAAACAATCGATGTGCGAATTATACATTAGGGTTTAGTCTTTGGGCGTACCTCTCCTCCACAAGAAGAACAGTCCACATGGAGCAGTCGAGCATGATAATCAAGCTACCAGACTCATATTTATTTCTCCACCAGCACATACACCCTCACTACCACTCTTAACATTGAGAATAAGTTTCTCTTGCCAATGTGACCAAGCATGGAGGATTCGAGGGGTGACAGGGGTGAATAGTTAACATGCGATGTGAGAAATGAACATTTTAGGGGCACATGAACTAGGGTTTCGTGCGAGCAATGGAACGTGAATTAGGGCTTTGTGCTCATGGGGAAGCTTTCCAATTAGGGTTTAGTATCGGCGTGATCAAGAAACATTTGATTGGAATGAGAGAGGATTGATAAACTTGAATGCAAGAGAGGAACCTAGAGATACACACAGACTGAAACAACATAGATTGATTGGCAGAGGGACATAGGAATGCAGAAGGATTGGCAGGTAGAGAGGAGGAATTTTTTGTTTGTAAGAAGAAAAGAAGCATAGGGGAATCAAATCATGGAGTTGTCTCAACTCTAATACCATTGTCAGGCCAAGTATTTGCAGAACTTGTAACTCCACTATTGTATTATTGCATTAGCTTGAGAGTCAATAAATATACAAATTGTGATTGTTGGTCTTCCCTAAATGGATGACTCTTCCTATCACCTACGAATCTTCATATTTACAATTTATGTTACAAGTAACACAATCCCAAGGATTATGTGCCCAACAAGTAGAAAGCAAGAGTGGATTTTACACATGTCTAAGCTTGATCCTAAGAAGTTCTAGAGGCAAATTCTAATTCATAAAACTAAAGAAAATAATATGATTCCCTTGAAGGACTGGAATTCCTACCTTGAATTATTTACAAATTCCCTAAGGCCTTAGATACCATTCCAAATGTTCCTACAAAGAATGAAGTTTCTTCTATGGAAGACATAGAGTTTGGGGTCAACTGGCTCACAAATGGGAAAGATTAAGACATTGAAGGCTACCAAGCTGAATTTTTTAAAATCGAAGGACCTATCCTCATTCCTCACATACACAAGCTCTTCAATTTAGTACTCAAGCATATCTTCCCTAAATCCTTAACACAAAGCCTCATTGTACCTATTTTTAAAAGCAATGATAAAAAACATTCCCTCTAATTATAGGACCATTATGATGAGCCCCATTTTAGCCAAGCTATATGAAATTATTTTGGAAAAGAAGATTAACCTATGACTAAAAATCCATGAAAAAAGAGCTAAATGCCAAGCCAGATTTAGGAGATATCATTTAACTGTGGACCACCTTGTTACACTTAGGATCATTGTGGATGAGTTCCACAATAAAAAAACCAATCTCCTATTTTGTTTCATGGATTTTGTAAAATATTTTGACACAATTCCTAGGACAAACCCTTGGGATAGATTGGAAGAGAAAAAAATGTCTCTCGAGTTAAGGGTTGTCACAATAAGATTGTATGAGAATGTTGTTTCCAAGTTTATTAACACTAGGGGCTGGTCAAAAGAAATTAATTGCAATATTGGAGTCAAGCAAGGTTGTCCTTGTCCCCTACCCTTTTTGGCATATACATTGACAAGTTAGAAGATTGTTTGGAAGAAGCAGGTTGTGTCGACCAAACTCTCACTGATATAGTCAACATTCTTCTTCTTTACACTGATGATATTGTTCTTATAGAGAGGAGTCCCCACAATCTTGGAAAGAAACTAATAATCCTCAAGGATTTCTACTCTAATATGGGTATGATTGTTAATACATACAACAAAAAAAGTCACAATAATTAAATCCAATAAGATCACCATGATACTTTCATATATGGCAACAACTTGGAGGAAGTGTCTTCATACAAATATCTCAGAATCGATATTCACTACAAGCTCAACTAGAATTATAGCATTGAGAAAAGGATAAATGGAGTGTGGAAAGCTTATTGTGGGCTTGAAAAAAAAATGTAATTCAGTGGATCTTTGGATATGGGATAAGAAAAAACTCCTCTTTGAAACCCTCGTTACTCATGTTATTCTATATGGATGCAAAGTTTAGGGATGTAGTATCTCTAAATAGTCATGGAGAAAGAGAGAGCAAATCCAAAATAACTTTATAACCTACAATCTCAAAATTAAAGGAAATACACCCTATCCTATCCTGCTCACAGAAGCAAGCCTTTCCCGCATGAGAGAACGACTATGACCAAATACCTATTGTATAAGAACAAGTTAAACAACATGAAAGACAAGAGACTTCCTAAAATTGCTTCAAACTCCACCCAAAACCACCTTCCGCTCAAGGAGGGATGGCATAAGGATGTTGATTATTGGCTAAACCATTGGGGAATAAATGAAGAGATAGTGTTGTAGAATAAGGATAATATTAAAAATATTATTACATAAAAATTTATAGGGAAAAAGAAAATTAAAATATTATAAGGAGGTAATCAACCCTAATCTAGAAGATAATAAATATCTCTATGTTTTGACAAGTGTAAAGAAAAAAAATAAACATTTATAAAATAAGAACAAATTCTCATGAGTTCTAGGCATTGGTGAATTCCCAAAACACCCTGGGATGAAAGAGTGTCACTTTTGTGAAACTAGAAGGGTTGAAAATGAAAAACACTTTCACTTAGAATGTCCACCATATACCCAGATTAGATCTCAATTTCAAAAGATTTGTCACACTACCCACCTTTTTAACCTTTTAACTCAACAAGACTATGATAATCTTTGAAAGATTTTCTTAATACTTTTTTAGAACACAAATAAAATTCTAAATAATTGCAAGTAATCCCTTACCTTCTTAAAGAATTCTATCTAAATGAACTTAACATATATCAAATACCAAAATATAAAAACAATTAATATATAGAACACACTAAAATATTGATATTAATAATTAAGCAAAAATAAACATATTTAAAGAATCAGTTATAAAATTACTAACTTAAAATAAACAATAAAAAATATATATAAACAATAAATATTAAAACCATATTCTAAATCAACTATTAAAACCATATTCTAAATCAACTATTTCTATAACATTTTCATTAAAGTTTATATTGTTTGTTTTTTTTTTTTTTTTAAATAAAAATAAAAAAATATGAAGGACAAAAACATCATAATTCCAAAAAATATCAGCAGTGTTACATTCACAGACCTGTGACCCAAATAACTTGAAATGCATAACAACCTCGCTTTCCCTTTAGTCCTACTAAAATCTGGCTAAGATTCTATTCGAGCATAGAATCAAACCCAAAATCGTATTTATACCTTTCAATAATTTAAATATAAATTGGCTCTAGTACATACCCCGGATTAAAAAACGCCACGAGTGCCATTTTATTTTTACCCACTTGTATCCGGTTGCTAAATATTACCAGCTTTTAGTTTTTAGAAAAAATTTGTTCCCAACCTTCCTTCGGAAATGGTTGCATCCATTCCCAGATTACCATGAACAGACTAGCTTCTAAAAGATCTTCCCATGCTTCGTCAAATACCAGTTTGAAAGAAACAGAATGAAGCTCTTTAAACCATACAGCAATAAAATATTCAGAAGCACGAAAGCCTGGAGAAACCAAAAACTGACAAATGATCTCTAAAGAGGATCACAATGTGTCAAATTATTGATGTTTAGTGAAGTAACTTTGTACAGAGATTTTGATATGAGGATATCATCATTTGCTGTAAACTTTCAAGTTGTTCGGCCACTTTAAAGGAGAGGGTTTGAAAGCTCCATCCTAGTTGAATTGCTATTTGCATCTCTGTCAGATCTAACGTAAGTTCCAAGCATACCAAATCCCAGCCACTGCAAAGGCCAACATTGGTATCGCATTCTTCTAATATTCTGCTGTTCATCTCCATCATCTAGCTCTGCTAACTGTCTGATCGATTCATCTGCCATTTCTTCTTTAAATTTCAATTTGTTATTTGCTTCATCTAAAGATTGTTTCATCTCTTCCAGCTCTAGCCCGAGTGTTTCTCTCTGTAAACATAAACAATTTATAAGTAACTTTCCGAGAAATTAAACATCAAACACCTGCTTAGATGTCAGTGATGGGAACCTTTCACATCCATTTTATTGATCTGTTTATAACTAAACATTAATGTGATGAAATGAAGTGGAGTTCAGGTGATTCAGGGAATAAGGCATATTCAAATTCAAATCCCATTTATAATACTTTTTCCTATATTTACGAATTAAAAAAAATCATATAAAGATATAACAAACACATTCCATTCTATGGACAAATTTTAAAAATTCATATGAAGATATAACAA
Organism: Picea glauca; assembly: GCA_000966675.3. NCBI lineage: Eukaryota > Viridiplantae > Streptophyta > Pinopsida > Pinales > Pinaceae > Picea > Picea glauca. The sequence continues at coordinate 157,515 of JZKD02S1493171.1, forward strand.
AGACATTCCAACAATATTTATGAATCTTGAATCTTAAATTTTTTATAAAATCTACATTATCATGAACGTCTATTTATAACTTTAATCTAAAACACTGATGAAACGTTTCACAAGATTTCATGTATTTAGATGTTTACTTCCTGATTTTGTAAAAAGGAGGCTTATGTGCAAAGACTCATTAGACGTGGGATGCACCCAACTACAATATAGGTATTTAATTTTGCTTCCTTTGCCTCTGGCCAGGGGTGTTAAAAGCTTAAAACCAGTACCATGATGTAAATCATAAAAGTCCTCACAGCTGTGGTTTCCTCTAGCAAGCCTTTTAAATATGAAAATTCAAGAGATTGAACCAGGATTAAAACTGTTGCAGCAATTTTATTCAAGGGCCGATATGTTAAAAGCTTAAAACCAGTATCATGATGTAAATTACAAAAGTCCTTACAGCTGTGGTTTCGTGTATCAGGCCTTTTAAATAAGAAAATTCATGAGATTGAACCAGGATTAAAACTGTTGCAGCAATTCCATTCAAGGGCCGCCGATATGTTAAAAGCTTAAAACCAGTGTCATGATGCAAATTATAAAAATCCTCACAGCTGTGATTTCCTCTATCAGGCCTTTCAAATATGAAAATTCATTAGATTGAACCAGGATTAAAACTGTTGCAGCAATTTCATTCAAGGGCCGATATGTTAAAAGCTTAAAACCAATATCATGATGTAAATTATAAGAGTCCTTGCAGCTCTGGTTTCCTCTATTAGGCATTTTAAATATGAAAATTCATGAGATTAAACCAGGAATAAGACTGTTGCAGCAATTTCATTCAAGGGCCTTTAAAAGCTTAAAACTAGTAGAAGTCCTCACAACTGTGCTTTCCTCTATCAGGCCTTTTAAATATGAAAATTCACGAGATTGAGCCAGGGATTAAAACTGTTGCAGCGATGTAAATTATAAAAAAATTCACAGCTGTGCTTTCCTCTATCACGCCTTTTAAATATGAAAATTCACGAGATTGAGCCAGGATTAAAACTGTTGCAGCGATGTAAATTATAAAATGTCCTCACAGCTCTGCTTTCCTTTATCAGGCCATTTAAATATGAAAATTCACGAGATTGAGCTAGGATTAAACCTGTTGCAGTGATGTAAATTATAAAATGTCCTCACAGCTCTGCTTTCCTCTATCAGGCCTTTTAAATATGAAAATTCATGAGATTGAGCCAAGATTAAAACTGTTGCAGCGATGTATATTATAAAATGTTTTCACAGCTCTGCTTTCCTCTATCAGTTCTTTTAAATATGAAAATTCACGAGATTGAGCCAGGATTAAAACTGTTGCAGCGATGTATATTATAAAATGTCCTCACAGCTCTGCTTTCCTCTATCAGGCCTTTTAAATATGAAAATTCACGAGATTTAGCGATGTAAATTATAAAATGTCTTCACAGCTCTGCTTTCCTCTATCAAGCCTTTTAAATATGAAAATTCACGAGATTGAGCCAGGATTAAAACTGTTGCAGCGATGTAAATTATAAAATGTCCTCACAGCTCTGCTTTCCTCTATCAGGCCTTTTAAATATGAAAGTTCACAAGATTGAGCCAGGATTAAAACTGTTGCAGCGATGTAAATTATAAGAATCCTTAGCTCTGGTTTCCTCTATCAAGCCTTTTAAATATGAAAATTCATAAGATTAAACCAGGAATAAAACTGTTGCAGCAATTTCATTCAACGGCCTTTAAAAGCTTAAAACCAGTATCATGATGTAAATTATAAAAAGTCCTCACAACTGTGCTTTTCTCTATCATGCCTTTTAAATATGGAAATTCACGAGATTGAGCCAGGATTAAAACTGTTGCAGCGATGTAAATTATAATAAGTCCTCACAGTTGTGCTTTACTCTATCAGGCCTTTTAAATATGAAAATTCACAAGATTGAACAAGGATTAAAACTGTTGTAGCGATGTAAATTATAAAATGTCCACATAGCCGTGCTTTCCTCTATCAGGTCTTTTAAATATGAAAATTCATGAGATTGATCCAGGATTAAAACTGTTACAGCGATGTAAATTATAAAATGTCCTCACAGCTCTACTTTCCTCTATCAGGCCTTTTAAATATGAAAATTCACGAGATTGATCCAGGATTAAAACTGTTGCAACGATGTAAATTATAAAATGTCCTCACAGCTCTGCTCTCCTCTATGAGGCCTTTTAAATATCAAAATTCACGAGATTGAGCCAGGATTAAAACTGTTGCAGGGATGTAAATTATAAAATGTCCTCACAGCTCTGCTTTCCTCTATCGGGCCTTTTAAATATGAAAATTAACGAGATTGAGCCAGGATTAAAATTGTTGCAGCGATGTAAATTATAAAATGTCCTCACAGCTCTGCTTTCCTCTATCAGGCCTTTTAAATATGAAAATTCACGAGATTGATCCAGGATTAAAACTGTTGCAGCGATGTCAATTATAAAATGTCCTCACAGCTCTGCTTTCCTCTATCGGGGCTTTTAAATATGAAAATTCACGAGATTGAGCCAGGATTAAAACTGTTGCAGCGATGTAAATTATAAAATGTCCTCACAGCTCTGCTTTCCTCTATATGGCCTTTTAAATATGAAAATTCACGAGATTGAGCCAGGATTAAAACAGTTGCAGCGATGTAAATTATAAAATGTCCTCACAGCTCTGCTTTCCTCTATCAGGCCTTTTAAATATGAAAATTCACGAGATTGAGCCAGGATTAACACTGTTGCAGCGATGTAAATTATAAAATGTCCTCACAACTCTGGTTTCCTCTATCAGGCCTTTTAAATATGAAAATTCACGAGATTGAGCCAAGATTAAAACTGTTGCAGCGATGTAAATTATAAAATGTCCTCACAGCTCTGTTTTCCTCTATCATGCCTTTTAAATATGAAAATTCACGAGATTGAGCCAGGATTAAAACTGTTGCAGCAATGTAAATTATAAAATGTCTTCACAGCTCTGCTTTCCTCTATCTGGCCTTTTAAATATGAAAATTCACGAAATTGAGCCAGGATTAAAACTGTTGCAGCGATGTAAATTATAAAATGTCCTCACAGCTCTGCTTTCCTCTATCAGGCCTTTTAAATATGAAAGTTCACAAGATTGAGCCAGGATTAAAACTGTTGCAGCGATGTAAATTATAAGAGTCCTTACAACTCTGGTTTCCTCTATCAGGCCTTTTAAATATGAATATTCATGAGATTAAGCCAGGAATAAAACTGTTGCAGCAATTTCATTCAACGGCCTTTAAAAGCTTAAAACCAGTATCATGATGTAAATTATAAAAAGTCCTCACAGCTGTGCTTTCCTCTATCAGGCCTTTTAAATATGGAAATTCACGAGATTGTGCCAGGATTAAAACTCTTGTAGCGATGTAAATTATAATAAGTCCTCACAGCTGTGCTTTACTCTATCAGGCCTTTTAAATATGAAAATTCACGAGATTGAGCCAGGATTAAAACTGTTGTAGCGATGCAAATTATAAAATGTCCTCACAACCGTGCTTTCCTCTATCAAGCCTTTTAAATATGAAAATTCATGAGATTGATCCAGGATTAAAACTGTTGCAGCGATGTAAATTATAAAATGTCCTCACAGCTCTGATTTCCTCTATCAGGCCTTTTAAATATGAAAATTCACAAGATTGATCCAGGATTAAAACTATTGCAACGATGTAAATTATAAAATGTCCTCATAGCTCTGCTTTCCTCTATCGGGCCTTTTAAATATGAAATTTCACGAGATTGAGCCAAGATTAAAACTGTTGCAGCGATGTAAATTATAAAATGTCCTCACAGCTCTGCTTTCCTCTATCGGGACTTTTAAATATGAAAATTCACGAGATTGAGCAAGGATTAAAACTGTTGCAGCGATGTAAATTATAAAATGTCCTCACAGCTCTGCTTTCCTCTATCAGGCCTTTTAAATATGAAAATTCACGAGATTGAGCCAGGATTAAAACTGTTGCAACAATTTCTTTAAAGTGTCGCTATCTAATTTTCCAACTTTATATCCAAGGCCAGCTTATGAACCTCATTTTTCGAAACCCGAGAACAATCTAGTGCTGCTTTTTCTGTGTTCTGTTCTACATGTGCCTTGAGTAGCACACACTGGACCAATACTATAAAATTTGGTCCTATGGCAGATGATCTGCAACCACAACATTCAAAAGAGTTTGCCTCCCATGGGTTTTTAATGGGCTGTCTGCCGGAGATATGAATTCTACTTTCAAAAATCCACTCTATGTAGATGTCATAGGCCACAAAGAAGGTATTTCAATGTCGAATCCACTCTCTGCAAATGACTTTAGGCCACAGAGAAGGTATTTTGAGGTACGGTGATAGTTGGGATCTCTGAATAGGAGTTGAAAAGTATTGTGTTTAAAGTGACGAAAATTACAAGAAGTAAGCTGTAAACTATGTTACCAGGAAACGGATATGGACAGATTTGTCAATGAATAAATGAGAAAGATATTGATACACATACCTGATAACATTCAAATTTCTTAAGGTGTAATTTGTTTTATTATTTAATATGAAATTTTATATTTTATAAAATTTAATTTGATTTAAATTTATTAAAGTGTAATTTGTTTTATTATTTAATATGAAATTTTATATCTTAAAAAATAATTTATATTAGCATACATTTACACTACATACAAAACTACATCATGGTGATAAGTGAATATTGACATACAACATACGTCTACATATATTTTAATTAAGTTATTACTTTATATTACTATCAAATAATAAAGTAATAATTAAATAATAATATAATATAAATATAAAATATTACTATGTAATAAATACATATTATAAATATAAACATAATAAAATAATAAATAAAAATATAAGGGAAGTACTAACTAATATTATAGTAATAATAATAATATAGTTGCTACTTAATTATTACACCCGATGCAAAATTTCTTTACTCCAACTAATATTATAGTAATAATAATAATATTGTTGGTACTTAATTATTACACTTCATGCAAAATTTCTTTACTCCTCATTATCTAGTTGGTACTAATTACTTTACATCATCTTAATTATAAAATTAATTATTACATTTACATAAAGTTTATATTATTATAAACTTTACATTTACTATAATTTATAAATTTATGATAATATAAACTTTATATCTATTATAATTTATAAATGTATTTCATATCTATTGTATATAAATGTATTTCATATTTATTGTATTGTTATTGGTAGAGGCTTAGCTAGCTACACGCGCATAACCAAAGTATCTAGCATATAACCAAGGTTTGTATAGGCGGTCAGTGTAAAGGCACAGTGAAAGCACTAACTGTAGTTGAAGGGTGTTGTTTTGATAGATATGGACCATGAGGGTCCTGGTACCTTCATAGCAGTACTACGTGCTAGCTCTGTCTCATTGGTATGGGTTTGTTGTTAAATATATTGTACCCTCAACAGTATGACCGTACACTGCCAGTTGTACTAGACAGTTGTACTTTCTATTTCTGTCTTGATTGAGCATATATAAGCTCAGCTATTCCCTATTGTTGGGGTGCTTCAGTTCTTCAACTGGCTTCTGAGTTCTGTACTTCTTCATACATTTCAATATATTGTTCTATTCTTTCTCTCTGCATTTCTCTTTGCTCCACAATTTATCATGGTATCAGAGCTTCAGGTGTAAGACTCTTCACATAGTCGGGAGAGCAACACGATCCTCACAGCGCAGAGCTTACACGCATCTTGAGAGCACGCGACACAGTTTTTTCACAAGGCTTGGAGAGCTGGCCGTAATACTCTTTAAAGATCATCGTAACAAGCTTGCGGAGGAAGCAGAGCGTACAACGCTCGAAAGATCCTGGACGAAGAGAACGCAGAAGAAGAAACAGTAAAGATTCTTGTAATCTTTTCAAGAATCGTCAAAGATTGACGAAGAAAAGCCGGAGGAGGCGAGAAATTTTAAAGAACTCGAAAATTTCCCTCACATCCATTAAAGATTGAAGCACAGAACGAAGAATCCGTGAAATTCTTTCAAATCTTTGAAAGATTCACGAATTTTTTCTTCCGCAGGAGAAAATTCCGTTAAATTCGAGAAAGATCGCGTCAAACACGCAAGGAACTGCCATTGAGGCCATAAGAGTCGTCCTGTGAATAGATCCGAGGCGGGAAACCAGATCAGAAGGGACGAGGAGAGCGCGGAAAGGGCGAAAGCATTTCAGCCGTCAGATCTTGCGCAGAGGCCCGACAACCGTTGGATCAGTGAGAAAGTGCACGAGGTTTAACCCTCTAGAATGCACAGGAGTGATTTCGACTTGTAAAGTCGTGAAATCCCGACGTCATCTTGACCGTCCGATCAAGAGACACGTGGCGAGATCCTATTCCATCGCAAAATCGAGAATCGGGAGTTGGACGAGCGAAATAATCTGCTCTCCAAAAACTCTGATACGCGAAATCGCGAAATCCCGAAACGATCACAGCCATCCATTTCAGAGGACAGGTGACAGCAGATCAACGCATCGTCATATCGACATTTCCGAGTTCAGGGTTTTCAAAGACATTGCAACGGGACCTCGCAACTCGCGAAATCGCGATACGCGATATAGCGATAAGATCTCAGCCGTCCGCTTGTCCGGACACGTGGCGAACATCGTCGCGCCCATCGGCATTTCGACATTCGAGGTTTCAAGTTGTTAAAGAAATTTGACATCGCAACTCGCGAAATCGCGATACGCGATATCCCGATCAGATCTCAGCCGTCCATATCTATTGGACACGTGGCGGACATCGAGGGCACCGTCAGCGTATCGGCATTCGGAGTTTCAAGTTGACAGCAATTCGGAGCATCGCAAGTCGCGATATCCCGAGGCTGAATCATGACCGTTCATCTCTCCCGGACGCGTGGCGCAAATCCGGGGACTCGGAAAAAGTCCCGAAGAGGAAAGCGCCATCGGCATATCGGGATTCGGGAAATCGCGATCCTTGAGAACAAGTGATCGGGTTTCTTTCCAATGAAATCCCCGAAGCAAATCTGAGTCGTTCATCTTTGAAGGACACGTGGCAGAAATCGAAGCTTTCGGGAAAAGTCCCGATAAGCGATTTCATCGGCTTTTCGGGATTCGGCAAATCGCGGATCCAGGAGACGAGAAGTCCAGAACATTTCAAATCGCGATATCCCGAGGAGAAATAAGGACCGTCCATCTGTTAGGACACGTGGAGGCGATCAAAGCGATTCGGGAAAAGTCTCGATAAGCGACTTCATCGGCATTTCGAGATTCGGCATTTCACGGATCCTGGAGACAAGAGGTCTGGGACATAACCTATCGTGAAATCGCGAGGAGAGATCACGACCGTCCATCTGTTGAGGACGCGTGTCGCAGATCGGAGCCATCGGGAAAAGTCCCGATAGGACAACGCCATCGGAAAATCGACGATCACGGAATCGAGGAGACAGAAAACCTCGACATCAGGAATCGCGAAATCCCGATTCGCGATATCCCGATACGATCTCGACCGTCCGATCACAACAGATCTAGACCGTTAAAAAGTTGAAAGGCTATTTTTCGCATTTCGGCGATTTGTAAGCCAAAGAAACGGGAAAAGCCCGTAGCACTTTAAAAGAAAGACGTGTGGTCACATTGCAAGGAGACCAAAGGGCCAATTCAAGCCCGATAAGCTCCCCTCGGCCATCGGCGAATCGGCAATCTCTGAGATTGGAGGTAAATACAAATTTTTCCCTCTATTTTTTTTTCAGCATTTTTTTTAGATGGCGTCGACCAACAATCTCGGCCCGACTCAGGGTCCGATTCTTCTTGGCAAGAATTACGAATTTTGGTCTCTCCGAATGAGGTCGTTCTTGCAAGCACAAGAGTGTTGGGAACCAGTGGATCTTGGCTATGTGGAACTAGATCCGGCTGCCCTCACTGCCATGACAAATGCTCAAAGAATTGCTCAGTCAACTCTGAGGACCAAGGAAAACAAAGAAAAATTCTGGATACAGAATTCGGTGGATGATTCGATTTTTTCGAAAATCACAGGCGCTGGTACTTCCAAACAGGCCTGGGAAATCCTCAAAATTTCCTACCAAGGCAATGACAGGGTAAAAACAGTTAAACTACAGTCCTTGTGGACACAATTCGAGACTCTCAGAATGACAGAGTCCGAAACTGTAGATCAGTTCATGACCAGAGTCATGGGCATCGTGAACCAGATCAGATTGATTAGTGAAACGATCACTGATCAACAAATAGTTGAGAAAATTCTCAGAAGTCTTCCCAAGAAATTTGAAATGGTTGTCACAGCCATCCTTGAATCCAAGGATCTGTCAAGTTTTTCAAC